>JABFDZ020000047.1:12592564-12613735 GCA_019775955.2 Pollimyrus isidori
ATGGATGGATGGATGGATGGATGGATGGATGGATGGATGGATGGATGGATGGATGGATGGATGGATGGATGGATGGACTCGATGACTTATTTATTAGCCTAACAAGGTAAGGTAGTGATTGAGTTAAAGAATTCATGGGTGTATCGGACGGTTGTTGCAAATACAGAGGTAACTTCAGAGTATGTCTTGATATTGTTGTTAGACTGACACACTTTGACAAACATAATATCAAAGACTTAATCAAGATGAAGATCATTTAGACATCATTTTCTTTGACTGCCAAAGACTTATGCATAGAACTGTGTGTGTGTATCAGCACTATTTTTTCAAATGCCAAACATTTATTGCATAGTACATTATTTTTGCACTAAGACAGCTGTTGACCCCCCCTCCAGTTGCTGAAGCTCCCCCCTGCCTGGACAGGATTACAGTATATCAGGTGCCCCCACTCCTCTATACAGAACATTTTCTATGAAAATTCTTTTTTCTTGGACTTGTGCTGGCAGGCTTCCTTTTTCAAATCAGACCACAGGTTTTCAATAACATTCAAGCTTGGAGGCTGAGACTGCTATTGCAAAACTTTGAATCTGTGTTCCTATACAGCAATTTCTATGCCGATTTTGACATATTTTTGGCATCTTTGTCTTACTGAAAGATCAGTCTATAGCCAAGTTTCAACCTCTGAGCTGTAGCAAACTGGATTTGTGATAGAATGGAATAGAGATACTTCATTAATCCCCATGGGAAAATTCTCTTTGTCCCATCTTGCCCTTCATGCAGGTGAGAGCAGTCGTGGCAGTTACAGTGGGTAGTCTATATGGAGCACCCAGGGAGCTGGGGGGGGGGTGTTAAGGGCCCTGCTTGAGGGCCCACAGACATGTGACTAATCTGCCGAAAGCCAGACTCAAACAAACCACCTTCGGGACATGGATGCTTAACCCCCTGAGCCGCACACAACCTTCTGACAAACAGGAATGAAATATCGAGATACATAATTCATTATCATCATTTACCTTAACCAGAGCCTCATGACCCACAAAAAACTGCCCCAAAGCATGAATGATCAATCATCTTACACTATATGGACAGAAGCATTGGGACACCTGGTCATTACACCTACAGGAACTCTTATGACATCACATTCTAAATCCAGAGGCATCAATATGGAGTTGGACCCCCTTTCGTATAACAGCGGTCACTCCTCTGCTTTCCACAAGATTTTTTTTTGGGGGGGGGGGTCTGTGGGAATTTTTGCTCATTCTTCTAGAAGACTCTCTGTGAGGTCAGAATTTGATGTTGGATATGAAGGCCTGGCTCACAATTTTCATTCTAGTTCATCTCAAAGGTGTTTGGTGGGGTTGAGGTCAGAGCTCTGTGTGGGTCAGTCAAGATCTTCCACGCCAAAATCACCCAGCCATGTCTTTATGGACCTTGCTTTGTGTGCTGGGGTCCAGTCATACTGGATCAGAAAAGGATTTCCCCCAAACTGTTCCCACAAAGTTTGAAGAGTAGAATTGTCCAAAATGTCTTGGAATGCTGACGCATCAAGGGTTCCCTTCACTGGACCTAGGCGGCCCAGCCCAGCCCCTGAAAAGCAACCCCACACCATTATCCCTCCTCCACCAAACTTCGCAGTTGGCTCAGTGCAGTCAGGCAGGTAACGTTCTCCTGGCATCTGCCAAACTGAGACCCGTCCATCAGACTGCCGGGCAGAGAAGAGTGATTTGTCACTCCACAGGTCACCTTTCCCAACTCCAGCTCCAGAATCCAGCGGCGGCGTGATTTACACCAAAGCGTCCGGCGCTTGGCACTGCATCGGTGATGTGAGGCTTGCATGCAGCTACTGAGTCATGGAAGCCCATTGCACGACGCTCCCGGCACACAGCTCTTGTGTTGGAGTTAATGCTGGAGGAAGCTTGGAACAGTAATTGAGTCAACAGCGACGTTTATGAACTATGTGCCTCATCACTTGTCAACCGCACTCTGTTAGTTCACAGTCCTGCCACTTCCTGGTTCAGTTTCAGTTGCTCCTAAATGCTCCCACTTTACAATAGTACCACTTACAGTTGACTGTGGAATATCTAGCAGGGAACAAATTTCAACCAGGTGACTTACAGCAAAGCTGGCATCCTATGACAGTATCACGCTTGAATTCACTGAGCTCTTCAGAACAACCCATTCTTTCACAAATGTCTATAAACCTGACTGCATGGCTAGGTGCTTGATTTTCTAAACCTGTAACAATGGGTTTGAATCAAACACCAGAATTCAGTTACTGAGAGGACTGATTATGTGGGGATGTTTAGGACTTACCCAATTGGGAATGGCTGGATTCTGCAGAGTCTCTGGACTAAATTTTGTTTCAATGGTTTTCCGTTTGTCAGATATAAGTGTTTTTGTCAGAGGAGTCCTATTCCACGATTAGTTCATGCTGACATTTTTCCCGCAGTAAAGCCGCTTGTGGACTACAAACATGAACCGGAAAATGGGTCTTGGCCCTTCATTGGTCTATAGCCCTGTCAATCATAACCCAGAAAATAACAAAAAATAACCAAGGGCTGAAACAGGATTTTAAGGTAGTCTGAGCTAAATGTAAGTGAACTATGATAAAGTCCATTTAAACTGGGGAGCCTGAAATCAGACAAGTTATGCAAGAAATCCAGCTTAGTGATACAAGCTCCAGTTCTCCACTTAGTTCCTGTGGTTAACTGGATTTGCCCTTAGGTGTGCATGTGTGAGCGAATGGTGTGTGAGTGAATGGTGTGTGAGTGAATAGTGTATGAGCGAATGATGTGTGAGTGAATTATGTGTGAGTGAATGAGTGTGAGTGAATTATGTGTGAGTGAATGAGTGTGAGTGAATGGTGTGTGAGTGAATGATGTGTGAGTGAATAGTGTATGAGTGAATGATGTGTGAGTGAATTGTGTGTGAGTGAATGGTGTGTGAGTGGATAGTGTATGAGCGAATGATGTGTGAGTGAATTATGTGTGAGTGAATTATGTGTGAGTGAATGAGTGTGAGTGAATTATGTGTGAGTGAATTATGTGTGAGTGAATGAGTGTGAGTGAATGGTGTGTGAGTGAATGATGTGTGTGTGAATGTGCCCTGCATTGGGTTGGTGCCCCACCCTGGGTTGTTCTCTGCCTTGTGCCCGAAGCTTCCAGGGCGCGTCCTGGACCCTCCCTGCCCTCAAATAGGACAAGCAGGTGTTCCTCACTCCCCCACTGGTCTGCGCTCACATTGCAGTTAAGGTTCCAGGCCCGGAACATGCTTTCAGCGACACCGAGCAACTTTTTGTGGTGAAGACTGATGAGGGAATTCATGATCAATGTCCTTCTTTTGTGGTTCATTGGGAGTCACTATGGGCACGATGACACATGGTCCTCTTATGGATTCACCGAATATGCAATGCAGTGGCATTGATTTGATCGTGCCGCACGTATAACAGCTGTATTTCACCAAATACCTCAGAGTGTCTGTGTGTCGCATCCAGTCGCTCCTGGACACTCTCATCTGCACACAGCCTTCCAGAACCCTCTGGGCCCAGTTCACGTGCAGTGCAGGTATGTGCATGCGTGTGCCGGTCACATCACAGACGTCGTGTCACGCCTCGTGGTGCACGCTCGTGCGCAGTACAAATCACCTAGTGTGAGTGAACCCTCACGTCAGACAGGCGTTTTCCCTCTAAGGCTGCTGGTCCTCATTCCACCTTTTGCTCTCGGCCGTCCTTCCTAATCAGTTACCTTTAGGTCATTGTTGATTAGGGGTGGGGCTTGAATCCAGCTGCCTGTTATTTTGTTGCTGCACTAGGTGTGAAGCCTCTTATCTGGTGGTTGGAGCGTCAGGTGAGCGGAATACATATAATACATTTATTTTCGAGCGTCAAGTTGTTTTCATGGTGTTCGTTTGGTTGCATTGCCTTTTCTTGTGTTTACTTGCCTGTCAAATCTAAACCGCTGGGTTTGTGTCTCACTTCATTATTAGATGTCTCACTGACACTTGTTTTTGCACCAGGACTCAATGTTCAGGTATAGATGTTTGTCAAATTGACAAGGGTTGCATCACATGTTAAATGACACAGACAGGACTCACGCAATCTCAGTGCCATAAAAAGTCTACTTGCTGTTTCAGAAGAGAAAGCTCGATACACCCCGTCTAAATACCGAAATATAAGTAAAATTGAAATAAAATTCTGCAGCGTTCGACCACACACTGATGCCTCTTTGCAGCTCCTGTAAGAAAAACATACTATAAAATGAATAAATATAATTTCAGAGGCCTTTGCACTTTTACCTGAAGGTGAATCACTTGCTCAGAAGTGATTGGATCATTAAAAAAAAAAAAAAAAATTTCGGATTATTGATCGTGCTAAATGTTAAGAGCACTGAAGTGTCTCTTCACCGAAAAACCCTTGAGAGAGCCTTTCCCTGACGTTAGATCAAATATAAGAGATTGTGTCTCAGTGTACTTCTCTTTGCCGTGCAAACGCATTGAATCTGGATGCGTGGAAAGTGTTCCGTGAAAGATTCTGTGAAAGAGTGCTGTGAAAGATTCGGTGGGAAAGGTTCCATCAACTTACCGTAATACCAGTGGCATGAGAACCCTTCACTTTCCTGGTTGATAGATATTTTAAATATGGCTTCCCAGAGTTAGCCGCGTCAATAATTTGATGCTTGTGCCCCTGCAGGACTCAGGGCCACGTTACCATGATGGTAGGGGGGGGGCACTTGGCTTGAGGCAGAGCACTTAAAAGATGGAGGTGGTGAAATGGAACCTGCTGGTGCCAGATCATTACAGTCAAAGAAACACAGTGTCTGTGACTGATGTATACACCAGGCAGCGCGGCGGCAGCTGGTATGGTGGCGGCAGAAATTAACTCACAAACCCAAAAGGTTGTTGGTTCCTGTCTCCGTCTCCGATAACATATCTGTTTAAAGAGATAAAGACAAAAAAAATACATAAAAATAAAAGCCTCAGATAAATGTAAATGTAATGAATAATCATCATATTAATCAATAAAAACATGTTTAAACAGCTCTTGTGGTCGTCTTGTTTATTTGTGATCGTTTACCAAAGAGCAAGGAAGACGCACCCAGTATAAATATAAACTGCAATGTCATGATACTCTTAGCTGTCCCTATACCTCCATCCATCCATCCATTATCCAAACCGCTTATCCATACTGGGTCGCGGGGGGTCCGGAGCCTATCCCGGAAGCAACGGGCACGAGGCAGGGAACAACCCAGGACGGGGGGCCAGCCCATCGCAGGTCCCTATACCTTACACATAAAAATGCATCTGTTGAGGGGATCAGGTCCAAGTCCTGAGTATGTATTTGAAACAATAAGTGTTAGACATCATCACCAAGCTGTATACAACCTGGTAGGACAATGACAAGAACTCACATTTTTCCACTAAATTTAAAATTTTACACTATTAAATCCATAGCAGTTCCCTTAGAGCTGGTTTTTCCCATCCGGTCCTTGGCACTCCACGCCGTCCATGTTTCTGCCCTTTTTTTGGGAGCTGGGAGGGAGCACAGACCATCTGTCAGTCCCTCGGGACCAGGCTGGGAAAGACCACCTTAGAAGGGCAGACAGCCGGATTGTAAGGTAGAATCAAGGAGCGGAGTTCCTTTATTTCCAGAGGAAGTGAACTTGGCGGCAGCCATTGCCCAGGATAATTTACAATAAGCTTTAAAGCCGTACAAGGGACTATCTAAAGGCAACTAGGCATGCTCTTGGTTTAAGATTTTTAACTATCTCTGAGATACTTGCTATGTATTTCAAAATAAACTGAGATACCATTTCTTTCCAGGAGTGTTGAGAGTTGCTCCTCGATCTAGAAATACTCATCTAAATTCATACCTGAAGCCCTCTGGCTGGCTTCCTTAAAGAGTTACTCGGAATGTATAGACATGCTCTATGCTTGTTCAAATGTCATAGCCTCTGCTTCCCAGAGCGTTTCCATAATCAACATTAGCTCTGGTATCTTCAAATATACATACAGCCGGCTGACAGAAAACATTTCCAAAAATATAACAGAGCAATCAAAGTCAGAAAAGATCCCACCTGTTGGTGAGGATGGTGTACAATGAGGCTTGTCTTTTGCAGCAAAATGCTTCGCAGAGTACCACTGATATAAAATGCACCAAATTAATTTAATCTCCCTTTGTCTTACGCTATTTGATACAATGCAGTATGATAGAATGACCCTCATATTCGCTATGGTTTACGGTGCACCTTCGGAACCAGCTATATTAGAACATAAGAACATAAGAACTATACAAACGAGAGGAGGCCATTACCCATTTCTGCTACTGTACCTATCGAATACTGCTACTATCCATTGCAGTCTTAATAGTAAATCATTTAAATCATTCAACTCAGTATTATCTATGCATTTTAGATACATTCCCACTCAAAAAGCCTTTTTTTTCCACACAGAATTTTATTTTCTGTTTTGTACAATGACAATAAAGGTTTCTATTGTCCTAATATTACTGGCATAGACTGTGAAACCAGATCCACGTGACAAAAAAAACAACTTTACTTATATGCTGTAACTGAAAGCTAATGGTAATTCGTATTTTACTTGAATCTTAACCACTGAGATCATCGTTTTGAGAAACTCTGAAACCGGTGGGAAGTACTGAAGCCCGTTGTTGATCTCCTCAGGTTCAGGCTTGGAATTAACGCCTTCTAGGACGAGCCAAAGGAAATGCCAGTATAAAGCCTGGCTTGACATTCCCTGGGGCCATTCCCAATAACTTGCTGCTTCGATGATCCATATTTCACTCACTGGGGTCTTGTTCATTTTTTTTAATATACATCCCTCGCTCTTTTCCCTGCATGATGTCGTTGTCAGTTGACCATCACCATATATCTGAAGCTGCTGTCGCGGAACAAGATATTTCATCTCGGTACTTTTTGCAAAGAATTCCCCGAGGTTAATTACAAGGCATGACAGAGTCATCTACCCTTAATGCTGGGCATTTTTGACCCTATGTTTTAGCGTAACAATGTGGAAATCGATCAGACTGGACATTTACTCTGACACGGCTAACATGCCTTGGCTATGGATCACATCCCTCAGTGGGTAATTTAATTCTCAGTCATTTAGCCCAAGTCATTACAGTTTTCAGATATTTACCGAAATGTGCTATGAAGCACCTTCTAGGTTCTGTAGAGATTTCCAGTTGAATGCCTGAGGGGCTCAGAGCTGAAAAATGATTTCATATGGCAGAGTCAATTGGAGAAAGGGGGTAACATTTTCATCTCTCTTTTTTTCTGGGTACAGAGAGCACAAGGTGAAAATTGTAAGATGTGATTGGCCGAGAGATTGCTATGGCAACCAGAGAGATAGAAAATAAATGGAGGTGTTTGTCTACTTAGCGAGGGATCATTATGTGATGTAGGACGAGTGGTATTTTATCAATTTCCACGTGGGTGTGGTTTTGCACGGTCCACATAGACTTCCATGGCCCGGTTCAGTTGGCATATTTTAAAGAGGCGAGATCGCCGCTGTCAGGAAATATAAGGAAGAACGGTGATTTGATAATGAACTGAAATAGTTTGCCGGGCCTCCCTATCAAAGGCAACTTAAAATTCATGAGACATTTAACGGGAGATATTAGAATATACCAAAATCTGTTACACAGATTGGGCCACCTGTTTTTCGCAGGACGCACTCTAAACATGTAATTAGAAACCAAAGTGGTTGGTGACTCTTCAGAAATCGGAGGCGTGTTGCATTCATCTATCAAAGTGACAATTAATGGCATAGTCAGTGACTAGTTGCCATAAGAAACCATAGTGAATAAATCATCCCAATGTCCCATTCTTTTCGATGTGCTTTATTCTGTCAGGTCCTCACACTAACCCTACCTCGGCATTTGCAAGTAGAGCGACCGATTACGCAAACAGGTATGTGAGAACACTGCAGTTCCCATAGGATGACCACGTCTCTCACCTTTCTTAATTCCTGTCTTCCTCTCTTCCATCATCCTGCACTCTCTAGCACTGTTAACAGTTTTCTTTTTCCGGAAAGTTGGTTTTCTGGGGGGTGGAGCACTTAAATCACCCTCTCCCCCCCTCAGCCTCTGACTTGCCAAGGATTGTTCTCATCCGGATGATTGATTTTTAGGAGCAAAAAACATCTTCCTACCTTATTTAAGTCTCCGGATCTTTATACACCAACACTGCTTCACTGCTTCACATTTACCCTAGTATCAATCGCATAAGACTAAGATGTTGTTTTCCCCAAAAATAAAAAAGAGGTTTTATTTGTGCAAATCCTCCAAACTATTCTGTTAAACCCGTCTTTACTTCGCTGCTCTATTCTGTTCTCACATCCCCCTTTCACCTGTGCGTGTTTGTCTGTGACAGCCCACCCAGTGAAACCAGTATAATGTAACCATTGCAAAGAAATGGAATACATTTAGGAATTATACTTTATTGTTTGTTTATTTATTTTCATATCACCACCAGATAAGTGTCATTTTGTTGTGTTTTCCGGAACACAACCTTGGAAAAAGAGAAGAACTAAACAAATCGAATTGCTATCCTACTCAGCACAGAAAAAAACGGTCTCTCCAAACCACCCACTTGCGAAAATTTAGAGCCTTGAGCACCGGCTCAATTACCTGTTCGTGCAAAATGTCTGTTGTCCTCTTGGCATGGTTAGTTAAGCCCATTTATTCGTATGGCTCCATTTGCATGCCAATCGGCACGGAAACCATTATAGGGCATTGTGATCCCACCTAATTGGGACTATCCCCAGGATTTCAGCTGACACAATGTGGAGGTTCTTCTCGAAGGCGGCAGAGAGCATTCTTACTGTGATGTTAATGGAACTTTATTTCTGTGTTTACATTCTTTCAATGCAATTATTGTAGAAAAAATAGCTTTATAATGTAATATGATTTTATATAAGGGCATCCACCCTCGATCCAATGACTTTTGAGGCACAAAGCAACAGTGTTAGCTATTGCTCTACCATCCATTCATTTCCTGTAACCACTGTATGGTCTGGAGCCTATTGCCACAAGGCAGGGAACAACCCAGGATGGGGCGCCAGCCCTATGCAGGACACTCACACAGCATTTACTCATACATGCTCTATGGGCAGTTTGATAACTCCAATAAACCTTTGTGGGGGGAAACCAGAGAACCCCCGGAGAGCATGGGGGGGACAAGCAAACACACACAGAACCCCGCTGGAGGCTTGAATCCTGGTCTCAGAGGCAGGAGGTGATGGTGCTAACAACTGGGCCACCATGCCAGCCCATCTGCTCTACCATGCCCTTCATTGGTTTTGATATTACTAGTTGTAGTAATGGGATAATGTTGTGGGAACATCAAGAAAACTGGAGATTTTTAACATTTCCATACCTGCATTGTAACGTTCAGCAAACATTCCTAGAATTAAACATTGTCAGAGGGTATTGAGAACTAGCTCCAGAGGAATCCCCACCTTCTGTTCATATTTAAAGCCGCCCAATCGTCACAGCGCTCCCCTGCCCTTGTGCACCATTTTCCTTGGGAGTCGGAGCTAGGAATACCATCACACCTGATTTAACCCGCGGTCCACTGCAACTAGCCAGGATAACCATTAGCAATGGCTGTTCTAACCAACTTCATTGTTTGCCATTGTTAGGAATACTAACTAGCACATACTAACACCATAGCAACATGTCCACAGAACAATGTTAGACAATACTGTGTTTACAACCGGTTTAATGAGACACAATAAGACAGAAATGCTAACAGACAGTATATAACTAAAGGTCTCATTCCTGTTAATGAAGCCATCTTGAATTCTGGGGTCAGGGTCGCAGAGGTTCCTCCGACTTTCCGAGTTGGAACTTCATTGGGTCCAGTCGGAAATTCCGACTTCCTAGTTCAAATGGAACACACGGTTATCCATCTTGGGTGCTCCAGAACCGTAGAGGGATCACAAATTAAGTTTATCCCACACCCCGGCTTCACAAACCCACACCTTTCATCTCTATAGACCGTTGCCAGCTATCAGCTATTTAACCTTTTTTTCTGGGCAAGGATGTACTTCTTGTTAGGGACACCTAATCACACTCACCCGTCCGCACCCCCCCACAGGGATGCCACTATCACTCATGACCCATTGTCTGTGCCAAAGAAATACTGCAATTCCTCTACATCATGAACCAGCAATACAGCTGTTTCACCGCTTTGTATGTTCTAAAGCACATCTAGGAGGTTCCAAAGAAGTACTGAGGTCCAGGATGGCCCCCCTTAGACACACCTGCCTTACGACCTTACAGATTACTTAACTTTGATGTTAGACATCTGCATTTATCTCTACTGCTGTGTAGGATTTTGCGAAGGATAAATTGAGCTAAACACAGTGGTTCTCTGTTTTTTTGCAACCGTTGAATGTTCCAATTCACTGGTTAATAGAAATGAGCTTACAGACACAATAAATACTGAGATGTAGCAAAGCTTTGCGACAATAATTCTGCTTAATGTTCCCCTTTACTAAGCATATCTCCTTGTTTTGTTCTAGACGTAGAGGCTTCTTACTGGCCTGTGAGATCATCATATCTTTCCCTGCCATAGAAAAGATTGCCAAAGATCAAACTTTATTGACCCCAGAGGCAGTAGTAGCATCAAGCAACTATATTGAGCTACATCTCAGAGTGGCAGATGTTACCATGGCAACCAAAGGGCTGTTGCCTTCTGGTAGACTGAGTGAGAGGGAAAATCAGAGTAGTTGACCACTTACAGAACATACACATGTTCAAATAAATCCTGCATTTAGAAACTCTGAGCAAACTTCCGAATCACCATTACTTTTCATTAGTAGGGATGAAATTCTCTGACAGTTTCTTTAGGGACTTCCAACAGATGTAGGAGAACAGAAAAATAATTTCCCTCAGGAAATTTGTAGTTAAAGGTTCACTTCAGTGGCAGCTTAAACGGTTTGCTGTCAGTATAATTCTAGAGAACTAGGAGGTCTCATACCTTCCTGCACTGCATTAGATAGAAGTAAAGGATTTTCCTCTGTCTGAAAGGTATTTTTTTATTCTGGTAAGTGAAAAAGTATAGCACGCATGCTGTGAATGCACTCTTCAGTCACGATTCTTCACATAGTAGTTCCTGTTACAAATGATAGGTTTGTAACAGTTGATTTTCAAATAAAATAAGATAAATTTAGCAGAGTTAATTCTGGTGAAAAATACTCCCGATTCAAAGAAGTACATGGAGGAAAGTTAAAGGTACAATTGGAGCAGGTGTCATGACAGTGAGAAAAATGAAACCAAATGGATGAGAAACCGTATCACTTCAGGTGCTTGAGTCATTTTAAGGGGTAGGTCATCGCTGGTCCTATCATGACCGAAGGGACGAAGGACTTGAGGGTAGCTGTGGTGGAGACACAAAAAGGGGTTTCATTGAACTCAATGAACAAAGGCTGGGAAAAAAAGAGGATTGTGAGGGAGCAAGGTAGGCCACAGGCAACAAAAGGGTAAAACGTCAATGACTGGACTGGGGAACACAAGACTGGGAAACACATATATACTGGACTAACAAGGGAGCTAATGAGAGGCAGCTGGGAGTGGTTAACAGGAGGGTTATAGACAAGAGTAACAGACATGTACGGGCAAATGAATAACAGGCATGGCTTGTTATGGTCATGTAGAGAGGAGGTTCAGGTGAACATGGTGGGCAGAACGTGCCGGGTTGCAATCTCCAGGATATATTTTTATATCAAAGCAATGGTGCACTCTTCAATTTGTTTGCTAAATTTACACCAGTGGTACTGATGAAAATTGGTGGGGTGGTAATTTGCTGTCTGCATGTCACTGAAGGGGGAGTGTCTGGCCAGGAGCCCAGCTGTCACTGGGGGGTAGTGTGGGGGGGGAACAGCAGCAGGTTGACATGGGGCCTCTCACTGATTGAGACTTCTTCATCTGTCCGGGGGTCTTTGAAAAGAGAGATGAAGGCGGGTGTGGGAGAATTAATGATTGCAGGGTGTGTGAAATCAAAGACAAACGCAACAAATGATACAATCAGCATCAACAGGTTTTTCTACCAGCCTGGCGGTATTTTCCCATGCCGAATGAGGCACAACAGTCAAAGAAATCACCCTCATGAAAAACAAACAGTTTGCTTGGAATTCGAAAGGCTAGATCTGGGAATTAACAGGCACGAAATTGCGTGAGTAAAAATTCAAAGGGAGCGAAAATACAAGCTGCCCTTCCAGCAACAATAACCGTGATGATTTGGAACACTGTTACATTAGCATTTACACTATTGCTGGTAATTTCATATCCATAGAGCTGTTTCTACCGTTAGCTTCCTTCGAAGGGAATATAGTGAAAGAGCTATCAGGAAAATGACACAGGATGTATATGATTAAGTCTCCAAGATAAAAAGGAGGATTTAAACAAAGATGTCTTTAATTAGCTGAGGACGAGTGCAGAGAGTGTTTTGTGAAACCAACAGAAATTTCAACACTCCCTGAGGTGAACCGTCCTAACACATGTGCCAAGTTTAATTTGTGAGGAAATAGCAGAAGGAGTGTTCCATCTTGGTTTTAATTGGATAGATATGTCTGCTTTTTATTCTTGTCCTGGTTCTGGTTCAAACGATGCATCCTCGACGTCCAATTACAGTGCGCGTTAGCGACCCGTACCAGTGTGTGCGTCTGCTTTTGGGGAGGCCGAGAAACTGCGACACACTTGTTAAGTGGACATACAACCCGGAGCGTTTGCTCTGTGACAGACAAATACGCCGTTTCTGAGATAAATGTTGACTGAGGCAACCTCTATTCAGACCTTCTCTGTGGCGGCTTTGCAGTCCTTTCATGTCCGATTTTGATTGCAGAGATCTGGGGGGGGAACCCGCTCTTTGCAATGGTTGCTATATATCTTTCCATTTTAAAATAAAACCAACTTACTGCTTATTCCTGTCACTCAATGAGTTGAGTGAATATATATGTGAGTCACGGAATATTTACTCGGAATATATTCTAGCTCCCTGGCAGACTCATATAACCTGATATCACCAATATCTCTTCCACTTGAAATCACTTTTGATCTTTATTACCCCGAATGTCATGTAGCCGGCTGTAACATCCCCCTCGTCTGCATCGTGTGAGTGAAGGCGCTGCTTTTTCTTACATCTTCCCCAAACCCTGTCACCGTGCAGTGCTGTGACACCGCTCCAAACTGCAACACTGTAAATCAGTGCGGCGGTTTGATTTGTAGAATATCTAAAACAAAGCAAATACTGCATTTTTTTTTTTTTAATTTCAAAAACAATATCGGCATGCTGGCCTCTCTCACCTACACGGTTGTGAGTTTGGTTCCATTTCCGCCCACTTCTGTGTGAGTGGATGTTCTCTGCGTGTCTGTGTTGCTTTTCCCCCATGTTTCTCTAAATTGGCCCTAGTGCACAAGTTTTTGGCCTGTGAAGAACTGCATGCTGGGTATCCTGGGAGATTTACTGCAACCCTGTACTGGATAAGCAGTTGGAAGATAGATAAATGGATGTATGTATGCATGCATGCATGTATGTATGTATGGATGGATGGATGGATGGATCGATGGATAGATGGATAGATGGATATCATAAATTGTGCTTATTATTGATTACATTTTGGTCCAGTAAAGGATGGCAAAGTACTGACATTCAAGGTCTTTGGTTGACGCCATCCATATTGTAGTGACTTTGGTTCAATAAGTCCTTCACTATCCTTTTACAGCCATTTATTTGTTTCATTTGGCATAGATGTTGAACGCTGTATGCACCATGTACTGTGCTTCCTGTACAAGAGTGGTTGCTACTGACGGATCCCGACACACCCCTTTACTTTAGCTCTTCCTGTTCCTCAGAGGACCTTTGGCCACTGCTCTCATAAAGGATTTTCCCAAGATGTGTACTTGACCACACTTGTTCTTGCATCTTCCACCGCCGAAGTACCTTGCCCATACTCAAGAACAAGAGTACAGAGGCCAGTGAAATCTCTGGGTGCTGTTCTGGCCCGTCCCCAAATATCAAGGATGCGTCGGATGCATCCTCGCCGAACGAGAACAATCCCACGATTTATCGTGTCCCGAGTTCCTTCTGGGGAAACAAATTAGCAAGAACACTCACAAGTACCACAAGTATGATCTTTGCATTTTTGGTCCTGAGAAACACCCAAGTTGAATGAAACCCTTGACCTGAATTGCTTCTCTGCAGCAAACTACATAATCGGATCAATAACCAGTAAATAAAGATGCAACGTTAGCCTGGTGTCACGATCCTGCCAACAACATCCTGCCAGAGCAGGGGGGGGGGGGGGGGGGGGTATTTGCAGCACCAACCTGACAATGCGAGTGGGATCTTGGGAAAACCTCCAGACCGATGGGATGTTCCCTCACTAATCGCGGGTCACTGTAGCCGCAGAGAAAGGAGAGTTTAACGTATACAATAGCTCATATGCTGTTCCTCCTGTCACTGTTCTTGCTGCTGTTGTCCAAATTAGCAAGTGCCCTGTAAACAGACACAGAGCGAAATGGGATCCCTTGGTGTAGCTATGGAGACCAGCAGTGGAGAACACCTGTGAATTAGCATCAAGGCTTTAATTAGAACCGGAGACGAAAGCATCAAGCAGAATGAACGCCGTTACCTTAGCCTTTGAACAGTGCTGTTCCCGTGAAATCAAAGGGAATTATTTCTTCGTTGAGGCCGTACCTCTACCTTATAAGAAAACTCGCAAGTGTCTTCAAATATTTTAACTAGGAGAAAGATTTGAAAAATAATCTCTGTTTGGAAGATGTATGTGATTCGTGCTCAGTTCAATGACATGCTGCATGAACGTTTGCGACTGGCACAAGTTCAGATCCACCTGTGTGGAAGGAGATGATGCCAAATGGATGAGAAATGCCATTCTTCAGGCTCCACAATTAGAGCGAACTGTCTTATCTATCCATTGGAATGGACCTTTGCAGCCTTTTGATTTTCTTTCAGGCGATCTTGCTGTCGAGAGTCACAGCCAAATTGGCCTGGCTGATCTTCCGGAGGTTGACCACCCTCGCCCATTAGATCCCATCATCTATTACAGTCTGTATTGCACTCAGCCCTCAGTTGGCGTTTCCATGGTGCTTCTGAATGTCCTCCTTCATTGTTGGTGGTCTGTTTTTATTCTTCGTACCCCATCGTAGCGTGCAGTCCTGAGAAGCCACTTCTGTTTCCGTCAACGACTTGCTCTCCGTTTGCTGTGTGTGTGCATAACCCACACAAGGACCCCGATCATCAAAGTTACTTTCTGATAATGGGGCAAACGTGTCCTCACTTCATATTATGAGGGGAGGCTAAATTGCATCGGACAATTTATTGCAGCTGACGTTCAGATGCAGGGGAACAATCTGCTCCCCGCCTCCGACTCAGCCCATACTGCCCACTCTGTCCTGGTGCAGAGTTTCAAATTACTCTGAACCCTTCTCTCTCCATGAGAATGTCTGCCATGCGATATTACATTTGTGTTTTGGGCACATATGCTCCGCAAGACATTTCATAATGCTTTTTAAATGGAGCCTGCTGCCCCACCCCCCCCACCCCCCCACACATACACATCGCCCAGCCCTGGCATCCACATTACACAGAAATATTCCATAAAAACACAGATGTTCTCCTTCTCTGCCCCATGTGAGCATTTTGTGTCTCTCCCAGCACCTCTAACCAGTAGACAAAAAAAACTCTCATCTTTTTCTCTCGCAACATCACAAGGAAAATGACCGGTTTTAGTTCCTTTCTTTGTCTACTCCTGCGCATGGTTATGGATTGAGCTGGACCTCGTATGGAGACCCCCCCCCCCCTTCCCATCTAAAAGGTGAGTATAAAAAGAGTCGAGTCAAAGCAAAATTGTTAACTAGCTTAATTTCTTGTGCGCTTTCTCGTCATTACATGCCAAATCAATCACCTTCAAGGTCCTTTTGTTTTGACGCCACTTAAAAAAAATGTCAAATTAGAGGACTCTGTCACTGAGAGTGGAACACCCTCATAACATTCTATAAAATAGCTTTTTTGAATCCGCAGAGCTCAAATAAACAGCTACACCGGCTGTAATAGCCGAGAAGACCGGTGCAGTGTGGGGACTCGAACGCGAACACACTATCCTGCTTTCCGGCAGCGCCAGCGAAGGTCACGGTTGCGTTTCATTTTTAATCTCAACCCTGGACCTTCATTTCCTCCAATGAAATGCGGTACCTCCCCTTAAAATAAGCACAGACAACGTATTATACTTTTGATTATCTACGTCTGCTTTTATGAAAAGTGTTTTATGTTTCTTGCCCATTTCAAAGGCTGTTCCGCTTAAGTGCCAACCACAGTAGGACTCCACCAGGGACACAGGCAGGTTTTACCCAGAATGCCCCATGCTGGGCCTGTGGGGGCGGGGTGGGGGCGGGAATAAAGATGCTGATAAATAATGATTTGAATGTTCACCGCGTTGTGCCAGATCGTTCTCTTTGGTCAATACCAGCGTCAGAAGCTAGACAGCAGAGGCATCCTGGGTCAAGGGCAAGGTCAGGTGACCAGCCCACTCAATAGCTTCAACTGTATTTTCCCCCCGATCTTTGTATTGTCTCTGTGCAGCGAAAAACACATATTTGCAAAAATCCATTATTTCATGGCTATGAAAAAACACATTTCCTCCGAAACTACTACAGAAACAAATTAACCATAAAACAGCATAATGACACCCTTAGTGCCACAAATAAAAATTTATCTTTCCACAGAAGTCAGCGAACAGTTTATTGTTTTAAATGGACTTATGTGGATTGTTGTCAGAGAGACAAATATGTCAGCGTCAACAACATATAAGCTACTCTTGATTTATATTCACAATTAACAATAGTGTTAGCTAGCTAGCTGTCTAGCTATCAACATCAGTAGAATTAACTATACAAAGTAATCCATGGAAAGAAACATCATGAATACAAATGTTGATTAGTACAAACACAAAAACTAGTTTAATAGGTGACTTCATAAATCATCTTGTTCAATCTCATTGGTCAATTAGATGTCAAACACTCTCATTACACAGAGGAGAATGGGCGTATTCTATCTATTTTACCTTAATTGTAAAAAGTTACAATTAAAATGGATGCAGGCAGTTTTCATTGGACAGGGACAAGGCACGACTGAGTTCTCTGTCCTACATGCTTATTTCAGTTTTGTTTTCATGTCCCCCAGCTGCACCCATCTATACTACCATCCATAAATAAAATGCCCCATTCTGTGCCTCCCATCCCTGTGTAACATGTCTCTGTTTTGTTACCCTTCCCAAGCAAATCTCAAAACATTTTCACATGCAGTGTTTTCCAGTGTGATTAAATTTTGCGATTTTTTTTTTAGCATTTTTTTTTTAAATATGCCCTGTAATGCTTTACAAGAACAAACAACAAATTATAGGTAGATGTTGGTCTTTTTTAAGTTATACATTTTCTGGTATGTTATGCATTTTTGTGCACAAAAGCTGGATGCTCATTGTCTGGTTTTCATGAGACCTCGATGATATTGGTGTCTGATGAAACTGTAGTTTCTGGTTAATATGGGGCCCTCATTTTGTGTGTCTGAGAGTCAAACCAAGATTCCATTTAGAAAATAATCTAATGTGACCAATTCCTGAGTGCGAGGAGGTAGCGCTGATAGGAGAGAGGCCAGGTGCAGACAGTTATTAGCACGGACCCTCTGTAGAGAGCCCCGATTTGTCCTGTGATGTCACTCTCACAGAGAATATCATATGAGTCAATTGGGATCAAACGTACCATTAACGCTTGGTTAGTTCACACCTTAATAGTCTCTCTGATCATTCGGCTCACATCCTCTTTCTGCCGTCTCTCCTTTCCGAATCTAAAGGAGATCCGATTTGAATATTGTGCCCCCCCCCAATGTACACTCCGCAGTCCTCCTGCCAATGTCCACATCTCGTCGCCGTGTTTGCACATTCCAGCTCCTCCAGGTATTTATCACGTTATACACTCTGGTGAGCTGCATGCCCTGACGCTGTTACGGACCACTTTGTAAGCCCCTGGGACCCTAATCTGCTCTATTCCACCCCTGCCCTCGCCTTCCTACCCTCCCTCACTCCACCCGCCATCCCTATCTTGTTTCCATGGCGTCCCTGTCCTGCTCTGTTTGCTTTACTTGGGGCTATAAAACAGCTCTTAATGAACCCATGGAAACGCAGAGTTCTCGTGGAGTAAACAACATTCAGCTAGAATTTTCCATGCTTCTTTTGATAGGCTACTTGGCAACAGTTCGATCGGCGCCATAAGATCAGTTCTAGGGTCAAGTTTTTATTGTTTTTGTTGTTGCACATGATATAACTGCTCTGCATTTCCTTCTTATTGTTTGGCTTAAATCAGTCTGTTTATATTCACTTTTGATGTTTAAAACATTTTTCAGTGCCACAGTACAGACACCCTTAAATATTGATTTTTATATATATATTGATTCAGCTTTACTCTAGAAACTGGTAGTTTGGTTGTGTCAGACTATAGGGAAGAGTGAGAAATAAGATGCATGAAGTGTCTGTGGTCATGCTGGAACCTTTTGACCTGACCACTGCCACACCTTCAATGGCTAGTTCTTATCGCCATTGCTTATTTTATTATTATTATTTTTTTTGGACTAATTACATTAATCAATTAATTAAGTGAGTTAAGTGGCGAAACGTAATAAATGCATGGAATGGCTGAGGTGCCCTTAGACCGCGGTTTTGGGACCTGAAGGCGTGTCCATGTAACCAGCTAGACGCCAGTAACAGAAAGAAATTCCTACTAGTTTTTACTGTGCTATTCTTAATTTGCATATATTCTAATGCTATATTGTTTTCTGAGCAAAAGTGGACTTGCCACACAGATAATTCACTTTGGACATTTATTTTCACTGCCTATGACGGCACTGCAGAGGGGTTCTGCTATATACACATTGGTCTCGTTTAGCTGGAACCCCTATATACTGGAACCAGTGGGCGAGGACCTGCTGGTTTGCCCTTTCCCCTCTCTACCCCTCTCACTCCATCTGTCGTGTTTCTCTCTTCTTCTCTCATCTGTCTCTCTACCTCTTGTCGTATCCTCTCTCCTGTCGTTCACTCCGCCATTGTCTTCCCCTTTTCTCCCAGTCCTCTTTCCCCCCTTGCACCCTCCTCCCTTCATCAATTGTTAATCCCCTCCTGCTCCCTACACTCCCCTCTGATATGACACGCCCCCCCCCCCCTCCCTTTGTCACCTGGGATACTTCCCTTTCTGTGCCGTCAATCTCCATATTCTCCATCAGCAGCCTGTACCTCTTTCTTGCTCTTATTTGCACTTCATCTGGTTTCCCCTCTCAGCTTCCAATCCCTTGTTTCGGATTTAAAAAGGTATGAAAGAATATTAGAGGATTAATTTAAAATGTTTCTTGACTTGGAGGCGTCTGACTCTGACAGGACGGCTAATGGGATTTTAAGCTCAGACTGTGCCGTAAAGCTCCACATAGCTGCACCCCTCCAAATGCTGACACACATACATACACGTACGCACCTTTCTACCTCACTGTGGTTGGCACATAGCGAGAATAAAAAAGTTCTGAGCCAGTGACAGCTGCGGGGTTTCTCATTATCATTCTGGTATTAATCTTTGGCTTTACAAAAGAAAAGGAAAAAAAAGGCTTTTTTTCTGCTCTGGCGTTGCTTCTAAAATCATCAGGGTATTTATAGCCTGACCATTGGAGGGAGGCAAGTGGACCAGCAGAGATTGAGTCACTGCTACAGATGAAGGTTTATGGGTAAGATCAGCAGTTATGGCCCCCGCATGGAGACTGGGAGCTAGCCTAACCATATTGTCCTTGCTGGTCAGAGCTGGTTGAATTGGCTGGATAAATGCTTGTAGATCAAAAGCTCTTTTAAGAGTACCTTCCCAAATGGCACACAGGGAAGCTTCAAATTTACAGGTGAAGGTATCGTTTAGTGTCCTTTAGATCTCATTAAAGATGGGTAAAATCTGCAGAGTTATGAGGCACGACAGAGTGCAATTGATTTCAGTGGTTCTCCCTTGGCTTTAGCATTGCTCCCCCCCCCCTCCTTTACTGTGCACCCCATTGGACCCATCGTGACCCTTGACCCTCACCCCAGCAGGTTTTGCATTGAATGTGGGGGCGGAGCAACTCAGTATGGGGGTGGAGTATGGGCTTTTTATTGGGTCCATATTCTAGTAAGGATGCCAGGAGAATGTGGTTTTCCTAAGAGCATGAGTGTCTTGCTCTGAGTTTAGCCATATTGAGAAAAAAAAAGATTCTTCACAGTGGTAACAAGTGTTTGTGAGGAAAATAAAGCTCTGTCATTCCAGGAGCATCAGAGATGACAGTGACAGACAGAAGTATGTCTCCTCAGTATGAGCCGAATTACTAGATGAGGCTTGAGAGCAAGGCAATTTATTAATAGATTGCTTTAGAGCACAGCTTTACGTCGGGCACAGGAACAGCCCACCCTTGTGGATCAGCGCTTTGTAAGAACAACAAACACACTGGTCATGGCTGAACTGACAGCAGAAATTGTTGCAATAACCCCTTACCTTGCCCTTAAATGCACACTACTGTGTTTTCCTCATGCCGAACCATCTTCTTTTAAAATGCACAGCAAGACATGACACACTCTAAGTGCACTGGCTCTGCCAAAGAACAAACACAAACACAACTGGAACAAACATGAACATAACTGGAACGAACATGAACATAAACAGACCCAGTGCTGTACTGGCGTAATAAGGTCACAGGGCTGTGCAATGATACCGCTGCCGTATGCCAAGATGGAATGAAAGGGAAACAGTGGAGAACCGAGGATGGTAATCAGGGAAGTGTAAAGGCTGGAGCCCTCGATCTTAATGGCAGAGCTGTTTTATTCAGCTTTTCACATGGCTTTGCATGCACTTGTTAGTGAAAAGAATGAGTCACTTGAGTGTAGTTGGACACAAGTGTTTCCTGGATGATTGCCTGTATGCAACGATGTCAGCCAAAGCAAGCCTACTGTCTTCTTTCTTCTGTCACCTACTGCATGCGACTTGTAGACAGGGTCGCTCTCCGTCTTGCTGCATGCGACTTGTAGACAGGGTCGCTCTCCGTCTTGCTGCATGCGACTTGTAGACAGGGTCGCTCTCCGTCTTGC
>JABFDZ020000047.1:12619244-12635021 GCA_019775955.2 Pollimyrus isidori
CCGGGGCCTGGCAAACGTGAGAGACCGGGGCCTGGCAAACGTGAGAGACCGGGGCCTGGCAAACGTGAGAGACCGGGGCCTGGCAAACGTGAGAGACCGGGACCTGAAAAACGTGAGAGACCGGGGCCTGGCAAACGTGACAGACCGGGGCCTGGCAAACGTGACAGACCGGGGCCTGGCAAATGTGGGAGACGGCCGAAGAACACGGAATACGATTGTTTATTAAAAGTGTTTAATAATATTTTTATTGTTGTGATCTTACTTCACATTATGGTCGTTTTGAATGCGATCCTGTTTGTGTGTATATAAACACACACGTACACATATACCACAAATGAAGTATGCTGCATAAAGGTTAAAATGCACAGTAATTTCTTGTCATAACTGCACAAATGTATAATTGTATTATGTGCATTTGCATTGCCATGCCAAGAAATTGCTGCACGTATCACTTTACATGCCAAATGCATACTTGCGTACCAGTAACGCGCATCCCTTGTGTATGTATGTATGTATGTATGTATGTATGTATGTATGTATGTTTGCATTTTTTCCCTAAGCCAGGGGTCCCAACCTCAAATTACCGAACCACAGATTTCGGCGATTTATATTAAGTAAAAACACATGACGGGCCATAAGCAACAGTCTTGTGGGCCGGATCTGGCCTGTGGACTGGTAGTTTGAGACCTTTGCCTAAGGGCATTCGAGTTCCTTGAAAAAAGCCTTTTATGAGACTTCCTGCTGGACCTACCCCACGTATCCTTCAGGAAAGAAAGCTGCTACTATAGAGACACACAGATAATTAGGCGACGACCCGAGAGCATCAGTACGCCGCAAATCTACATCTCAGTGTGAGGAACAATTGGCACTGAAATAAAACAAGATGGATTTCTGCTAATTTCCACTAATGACTTTCTCCCGTAGCCCAGCGCCAACGAAATCCATGTAAAACTTTTGGTAGCTTCTGAGTAGGGTTGCAAAAGGGTGGAAAAATTCTGGTACATTTCCAGAAACTTTCCACGTGACCTTAAGCTGGGGAATTTTGGAAAAAGTGAACTCTGTGGAACTCTACACGAGCTGTCAGATACGGCAAAGAAAGCAAACTGTATGAATAATACAACACACGTGAATATGACTTATGATGCAGATGCTTAATTTGGAGCGTTTTCACGCACACATAATTACTCATGAGCCCTTGCTTACATAATGATATCAGTATTAGTGCTGTCAAGATGTTTTTTTTTTTGTAACTAAATGCAAGGTCCCTGTTACATGCTAACCTGTTACATGCTAATCTATCAAATTTCCAGTTTATTCCCATATGTTCCTATAACTTCCCATGGAAAGTTTCCAACTTTGAAAATTCCCAAAATATTGCAACCCTGCTTCTGTGGGATGTGGCTTCCGAGCCAGACTCTGTGCTCCACCGGCAGTCTCTGGGGATTACGTCTGCCGCAGTTGAGGAGCGCTAACAAAGGCGTGACAAACGCCAAGAGGCACCCAGACCATCCGACATACTCCACTCCCCCAGCTGATCTGAACTATGGCCTCGGCTGTGCGACTAGCCCCGCATTCAGGGAGGGAATCTCTACTGAGTGCGCCACTCTGCGAACTCCTGATATAACGTTTAACGTGAATTTGCCATGCTTCAGTGAGTGTCATAATTATGTTCTCGCTCTCTTCGGAGAAGATGAGCCAGTCCCCACCCTTGTGGACCCTAGAGGTTGGAGGTCCTCTACATCGCCCCAACTGAGGAGCTTCTGCGGCGTTTAACCGTCGAGCTTCTCAGCCATGATGGCGGAACAGCCGGCTAGACCTCCTGATGAGGCCGAAACAGCATCCTGTGACACGCTTCGGCAGTCCACTTACTCCCTCTTTTTCGCTCCGCCGGGGATCTCCGCCAAACTGCGGCCGGTTGGCATTTTCATTTTTCGTCTCTGGCAGTGCGGCTCCCAGCCAGTCGTCGACACTTTCGCGCGGTTCCCGGTGGCGACGGACAGATGCTGTGAAACATCTGCCGGAACGCTGCCTTTGAAATCACAGCGATGTAACGCACTTCAGGGTCTATTACAGTCTATCTATTCTGCAGAATAATTTCCGTGAACATTATCTGATCGAGCATGAGCCTGATATCATTTTGCATGGAATTCCTCTTCACACATGGCCTGTTTATGAGTGGACATAGGTCACTGGCATGGCTATCGATTACTTTTCCATTAAGGCTGCTGCCGTCTGTTGCCACATCCTATGAGAGTGTCACAGCGAGAGGCGGGAGAACCACCCCCCCCTGAAAACTCCATTTGTTCCTTTAACAACCACCGCAACTTGCTGGGTCATTTTCATCACAGCACCTCTTAATGGTTCGGGTCCGAAAAAAAGGGCCAGTTTTAGCGGCGTTCAAATCAGCGATGCAAACCTCCAGCACGTGCACACCGCTGCCTCCCAGGGACGGCCTTCTCAGGGAACGTGTCCCAGCGTTCACCCTGAGCCGACCGCTTGGGGTCACCGCAAAGCGAGGGGCTGTGATCTCTGTGATCACAGAGCCAGGAGGTGAAGTGTAAACCGGCTTGTGTTCACCCCGTCTTCCATCAGGATACAGTTATCCTGCTCAAACAACTATCCCTTCTCTTTTTTTTTTCTTTTTACCTCAGATATTATTTTATTTTTATTGATTGTTCACTACCGCTCATTGGGTTGACCTGGTGTATGTGTGTGTGTGTACATATATATATATATATATCAAATTTAGGAGCTCAGATAAAGGCATTGTTAATGTGTAAATGGTGTCCATCCACCATCCCATGTAAGCTGATGGTGAGCATGGAGCATGGTAAACCACACAGACATTTTGGACTACAGGGCACATGGGGAAAAAACTTGCACAAAACACAGGAAGCACGTAAAAACTGCACAGGTACAGAGCTAAGCGAGGGTTCTGAGCCCACAACAAGACGGTGTCGGGCTACACTGCTAACCGCTAACCCACTTTGTGTAATTTGTCAAAACTGTAACGACATTACCGTAACGGTATCTTTTTAAAACGTTAATGCCGCGGTAGCGTTGTAAGTCTCCCCGTCTTCGTGACGCATCAGGACGCGGGAGTCAGATTTCTCGGCACCGAACCGCTATTAAATTCAATAATTTAGCAGATTCTCTCATCCCGATTGACTCACGGAGTCACGCCACATTTGCTCTGCGATTCGCAGTCTTTCATATTCACCCCGGGCCTTGAAGGTCCTCGGGCATCGCCAGGCACATTCAGGGGACGCAGAAGTCCCCCCCCGGGGGGGGGCATGCACTGGCAACAAGGCGGCAAGAACAAGCCGGCGGCTTTGTGCTCAAAGGCCGGCCTAAAACCCCCCGCGCGGTGGGGCCTCGCCGACTCCTCTCATGTCCGTTTTAATTGAGTCTTCTCCCCCCTCTGTGTTCCTCGGCCTTAATAAGCTGCGACACAAGAAGCGGCAGATAAATCAAATGTGTTACCCAGTAAAGCACGTGTTATCTGAGGGGAAAAACATTAAAAATAAAACTAATATAACCAACTGCTGTAAACAGGCAATTACAAAAAAAAAAAGAAGATATGAACAAATAAGCACCTTTACTGCCCTTTCTGAGTTTATTGATAATAATGAGCATAAAGCAAGTTTTATTCCTACATCCCAGGCTCGGGGGGGGGGGGGGATGTCGAAAAAACGCTGAGCTGGGCTTTGAAAACGGACGTGGCCCAAGACGAGCAGGTAGGGGCTGGTTAATAGGCTGCTCCAGAACTCTGTGACGGTGAAGGGCAGCAAACCTCGGGAATGGAGGGGTACGTTAGTCAGTGGACAGAGAGCAGGTCTTGCTTCTTAAGGGAGAAGGTGCCGATTCGGATAATTAAGCATCTACACGATTTGTGAAAAAAAAAAAAAAAAATATATATATATATATAATGAAAAGAGTCACAGTAGCACCAGTTGCAGGGAAAAGGACATCATAGCACCTGTAATAGGGAGGCTGGGAGCCGGAACTCCTGGGACTAAGGCAGACTGTTCGTTTGCAGGCCTCCACTCTCCCCGGTACTGTGGCCTAACTTAGTTGATTTGCTAAGGAGGCAGTCGGCCTTCGTTTGCTACCAGGGTAGGAAAAAAAAAAATAAAAACATGGCATTGCGGGTAAGCTTAAGAGCTTAATAACGGCTTCCCGGCACCAGAGGTTCAAGATGTGAAAATTCTCATTAACAAACCCTCAACGGCAGTCGCCCTGGGTATTTGAAAGGGAGAAATGCAGAGGCTAATCTTTCTTCTTCGTTCTCACGATCAAGTCAATTTCCCCTCCAGCTTAGCCCGGCCACTGCCGATTCCGCACGTTCCGACACGAGTGCCGTTTCACCTGTGCGAATTCACTGTTTGAGTTGGACGCGTGCCACGCTGGTTTACGATAATATTTCACAGCGTCGCGTAATACGCATCACCCATGCCGCCATTAATTGGTTAAATAGCGAAGCTGCAGAAAGTCACATAAAGGATGAAATCCAAGGAATTCACAGGAATTAACTGAAATCCCAGCTATTGTCATCGTCCCCTAGTGACAAATTTGCCTTTTAAAACTGACATAAACAAGGACAATATAAAGCTTCGGCTCTGTGCGAAGGGACTGTGGTAAGTGTGTCCGGAGGGGCCCCAGGGAGTGTGTCGAGAGTACCAGCGGGGAGCCATTAAGCCCTGGAAGTCTTCTGTCCGGAGCGGCTCACAGACCCATGAAATCACTGACACAATAGGCAGAAATAATGACTTCATGTTCATTATAACATGCACCATTTGTCCTGTGCCATTTAAAGGTGGGGAGGAATTGCACGTTAGCTAATTCTGAAGTCCTGACACTTCATTTTTTTACGGTGGTTGGAGTTCTACTGCCAACTTATAGTACTGTGCTGAAATCTTAGGCAGTCAAGGGAAAGGGTGTTTTTATCTGGGTGTATATTTACTCAGGGGGGAAAAAAAACACAACCTAAGACTGGAACATATTCAAATGAACGGTAACACAACATAAAAACAGAAGAAATTAAGAACGGCTAAATGAACGCCGCTTCAGGTACCAAACCTCTCCTCAGGGGCACCGCAGCCGTTCCATGTATTTGTCAAATTTCTTCGACAGCTCAATTAATTAGCTTAAATAACTTGAGAAGATATTGATTAGCTTAGCAAGGTGAGGTAATGGTTGAGCCAAAATAAAAGACACGGTGCTGATATACATGGAAAAGTTTCTGCATATCCTGGGGTGACTTTAGGAGACGCTTTTACGTGACTGCAAGCTGACACACTTTGACTGGCATAATATCATAGTTTTAAACTAACACCAAGACCATTTAAACGTTTTCCTCGACTGCCTAGGACTTTCGCACAATAAAGTACGTACGTATTCAAAGACATTCATTAACATGAGCACACATTTCCTTCTTGAGTTCTGAGCCCCTCTCTCAGACATTTAGAGGGATCATTCGCTTTAAAAACCGTGAAGAAGATTGGAATCCAAGGACTCAAAATCCATCAGCATGCTGCACCCATACATAATAGCATGCAGATCAGTGACAAGCTATGGAACATCCCTGGGAACATGCAGCCAAACTCTATGTTCAGCTGAATCCATGATTCCAAAATGTTGATTCCAAAATGTGATTTACTTATATAATGGAAGTGCACCAATCATCTAAGAGAAGCATCACAGAATTCGAAGAGTGTTTGATGCTTATTGCTTGTCCACATTTGGGATACGTCCTCTTTCCGCTTAAGTCTACCAATCTTAATGTTTACGTAATTACCTAAAAACAGGTGATGGTTTGCATGACACCAGTAGGCAGCAATTACTATCAAACGCATAATACAATCCCTGTGCGATGACATTTAAAATAAGCACACCAAATATACCACAATGGCTGTAAATCTTGAATTTATCTTATGATCACTGCTTTCCAGTGCTGTCAAAACCAGCTTTACAGTTTGCGTTATTTCAAAATTAATTTCGCGTGTAACATTTCTGTTTTACGCAAGCCAGACACCACGCTGCAAAAATTCATCAACACTGGTCTGTAACTGGACGCCATCTAACTTCAGCTCCTGTTCTTCTTTTTTTTCATGACAGTACGGCAGAGTCCAGCATTCTGCCATAACGAGCGGCTCCCACATTCCCCATGAGATGTTTAGTGTCGATACCAGTAAATCACCATGAGTAGAATAAATATGTTTCATGTTGCGACTTCTTTCGAAGTGCCTCCTCGACTGCCCCAGGGCGGCCTCTCCTTAAGATCCCGGTGTGAAAAAAAATGAATACACCACGATTTCACCTGAGGGTGGCGCACTGGAGAAGGTTAATATACGTACTATGCTGGGCTATAGTCTAGGCCGCTAGCAAACACCGGAGCCCCACATAGGATCAGGAAAAATGTAATGACAATGCGTTAATGTCCGAGCTGACGTCGACCTAGGGACCCCCCCGTCCTGGTGGTGGTGATGATCCAGCTTCAAAGTCTACATTATGGTCTCTCAGGCACCTCAGTGACGGCGGGACGCAAACAGGTCAGAGGTCAGATCAGGTAGTACTCCTCCAGCGAGCGGATGAGCACGGTGTCCTTGACGTCGCTGAAGACGACGCGGATGTTCTGGGTGTCAGTGGCGCAGGTGTAGTGCACGTAGATGGATTTGTCCTTCTCGCCCTTCTTCTTGTCCTTCTTCACCGTCTGCTGCAGGTACATCAGCCGAATGTGCTGCATCGCCGCCTCGGCGTCGCGTCTCTTGCCTGCGGGAGTCGGGAGACCGTCAGGGGCGGGGAAAGGGGGTGGGGAAGGGGGCGGGGAAAGGGGCGGGTCCAGTGGAGCAGGGAAGCAGGGGGACTGGTCAGACAGGAAGTGAGAATGAATGGAAGAAAGGACTGAAAGAATGAGGAACAGATGCGCTGGTAGGGTCCTATAAGAAGAAGAGAAAGCAGGCGTGAAGAGAAGCTTGTTAGATAAAGGTGTAGAAGAGGTGGAACAGCAGCAAGGGGGGGAAGTCAAACACATATAAAGATCAGACTCCTGGTGCACAGCCTTCTATACAGTCCTGCTGCTCAGGACTCTTTAGGTACATCGATCTGAGCTGTGAGCTTAAACTGGAGCTGCTGAAACCGTGCAGTCGGCAGATCAGCCATTCGCCACAGAGCATTTCGCCGGATGGCAGGACAATGATGTATGGCTGCAGTTTCCTGCGGTGTTTGTGCATCTTCACAATTCCATTTTTTTTAACTGCTGATAGTTTAATACATAGAAAGCAAGTGTCTTATTCTGTGCCCCCAATTAAAATTACTACGGGACCTAATTATGCTAATGTCGTCATATGCTAAAATAATCAATGGTCACAAGTATCAAGGTGACAGATTAATTACATTAAATGCACCCTTAACACGGTTTAATATCCTGTCATTTGTAGTGGCGATAGGGGAAACAAAGAATTCAAACTACACTGGTTGGAACCATCATCGCATGTCAGTCCTGTCGCTCTCCAACCCAGTTCCAACACCCAAGAGATTCAGCACTAAAGGTGCATCAGTCGCGTCAAGGTCGCCAAAACCTGGCAGTAAGAAGGTTGGAAGGGAAATAACCAAAACACTGCATAATCTGCCCCCCCATCCTGATGTGCAGTCAGATGGCAAGAGCGCTTTCTCCCACCCCCTAGGGGTGCCACTGGGTGAGGAGAAGAGCTGAGTATATATGGTTGCCATGGGTAACACGGGGAGTTAGACAAAGCACAACCAGGGTGTGGGAGAGGCTCATGGGAGACTGTCAGCTCCATGTCGCAGGGTTTACCACAGCTTTCCCGCATTCCGTATTCTACCGTGAACTGGAGCCAGAACAGCTCTGCAGTGATGGGAGAAAGAAGACTTTGTGTGAGCATATATCTCCTGTCAATCACTGCTTGAAAAACGAATGGGGGCTGGGTGAAGCCAATCAGAGACTGACAGCATGGTAACCAATGGAAAACCAACAGGGACTGGGTGAAACCAATCAGAGACTGACAGCATGGTAACCAATGGAAAACCAGCAGGGTCTGGGTTAAACCAATCAGAGACTGACAGCATGGTTACCAATGGAAAACCTTTGGGGACTGGGTTAAACCAATGAGAGACTAACAGCATGATAAGACAGTCCACTGTGGGTTTCCGAGTCTCATTCCTCCCATATAGGAAAAACACCCAGCACCATCTGTGTAAGGGCTCCTACAAACCCCCAGGACATTTCTATAGCCACACGACTTGACAGCTGCTATAGTGTGTTAAGACAACTGTAGTACCTTCATCCACACTGGAATTTCATTACACAGATAACTCCGGCATAAACAGCACAAACACAGCCAGGGTTGAAGAGGACTGAAGTATCAGTGACTCAGTGATATGTATCTATTTAACAAATGGCAATGACTCACTAAAATATACTTTTATGAAGACCTTTAGATAAAATGTCATTAGCGTGTCCGGTGACCCAACCGAAAAGTACTGAATATGGACATGAATTGGCGACAAAAGACCGTTTTTTGTATTTGATGCGCGAGGGCTGCCCTACAGCCACTTATTGGGGTCTGAGAATATTTTTATGTGGCTAATATGATGACTAGACCCCCTATTACTCTGGCCTGTGTTAATGTAGGAATTATGTCTACGGGAGTTCAGCACGTCCGTTGTACCGGTGAAGCTGGGGAAGTACGTCTGCAGGTCGGAGGTCTGGATCTTCTCGGCCAGTATGTCCTTTTTGTTGAGGAAGAGGATGATGGAGGATCGGATGAACCAGGGCGAGTGGATGGTGGTGTAGAAGAGCGATTTACTCTCCTCCATCCGGTTCTGGGGGAGAAGGAAGGAACCACAACAGGTACGTGAGCCGAGGGCAGGACCCAGCACTGAAACATAAGGGCCATTACAGACTAGAGAGGCCCATTCATCCCAGTGTGACTTATTTGCATATTTCTAGTTGATGGTGAAGTTGACCCTATCGCTACAATTAAGGACTGAACCTTCTCTACTCCAGCAGCCAGTGTATATTCCATTACCCTTCTGCGTATGTTACGCATTACATACAGAAACATTTCATAAAATTTCCTGTAATCAAACTATCCCCGGTAGGTTATGGTTAAGTTTCCTCGAGTCAGAACTAACGGTAAACTAGTTCTCAGACCTCAAACTGGAAGTGATGGATACGGAGAATTCAATTCAATTCAAATTCCTCCAGCGGATTTTCACGACGTCACATTATCTCAAAGCACTTAAAATGATCCCTGTCCAGTGTCCCCCGAGAGGAGACCAGAGGCGACAGTGGCAAGGAAAAACTCCCTAGTAGGAAGAAACTTTCTGAGGGAGCAGACTGAAAGGGGAGCCCATCCTCCAGGGCCCAGTAAAGCATGTCCAAAATAGCCAAGCCACGATTCATGAAGTAAGATTGTGTATAGTCTAGGTATAAAGTTCTAATGCAAACACTAAGGTCAGAGTATACTTCCCTGTGCTGCAGATAATGAACTATTCTCCATCTTCTCCTGCCACTCAAACTGCACCAGTTCTGGCATATGGTTTGATTTATTTTCTGATACTTTTCAAACCTTTAGTTTTGAAATGCTCAAACTTTTTCCGTCCAAAAAAAGATAAATCGTGCCGGACCTAAAGCTATTAAAATTATCCCTCCTTCAAGCTGTTCAGCGCATAATATTCAATCGTGTTTTGCATGCCTTTTAAGACGGACCTTCTGTTTTCATGCATCATCTCTACTGGTGGAGAGTTTAATGATAATAAACAAGCCAACGTGTGACTACTGGACCCTGGAAGACGGGACGGGATGAAGTTGTGTAGGTGTACCCAGGAAGAAGGTAGGAGAGTCTGCGTCTTACTGAAACACTGGAGTTATGTACGGTCTCGCACCTAAAAGCATAAACAGTGGAGCACGCAGAAAAAAAATGAAGGAGACACAAAATACAGTGGGGGAGAGAGAAAAGGAGGAGGGTGAATAGAATCAGAGAGACCGGTGGTGGTAATGTTGGGCTTTAACAACGCTGTTGTCATGCCAACGACAATGAGGGGGGGGGAACATTAGGGAATGAATGTGATCGCTGCAGCACTGGTACCGAAGGAAGAACAAATGCGGACATCGAGAGGGGAATGGAGACGCGCGGAGACCCCTTCTTACTCACGTCTGTCTCCTTCTCTTCCAAGACCTGGTCGTACTCGCTGAGGGAGGCCAGGAAGATCAGCGAGGTGACGTTCTCGAAGCAGTGGATCCACTTCCTGCGCTCCGATTTCTGGCCCCCCACATCCACGATCCTGCGTGGAACAGGGGCAGGGCGGCACAGGACTCTCACCGCAGAAATCCATGCCCGCTCGCTCAAACGAGCCGGTTATTCACACGGGACGGCCACGAGGCTCGAAAATGCCGCGCGGAAATGGCTTTTCGAATCAATCATGTACCCAAGTATCGCAGGGGTCAATGTCATCTGTTCAATTGATTGAATGTGAAGCTAACAAATATTGGTTCTTCTGGCGGTTTTAAGATATAGACAGCTTTAAAATATTAATATTAGTGTACTGGAGAATGGCCCCCTACCCTGAGTTATAACTTAATTTTTTCTATTAAAGGCCACTCTGTCCCCACTGCCCGGCTGGTACAATTGAAGTAATCACTCAGTCTACTCAACCAGGCAGTTCAAAGTAAGTCAGTACAGTGCAGACGCCTGGCTACACACACAGCCCCCCCTCCCCCCCATGTCTGACTGCTCCCCCTTCTTCTGCTGTTAGGCACTGGGCCCGTTTTTCACAGCTGGCCTCGGCGTATTTATGGCTAGGTTGGCCCCGTACTGCATTCGCTGCCAAGCGGCCTCCGTCGCGACAACCTATCCTCCACATCGCGTCACAACACAACTTCACGTTCAGAGACGGGGAAATGCCGATAAAAAAACTGGGGTTACAATGGATGTGTCATCCAATGGGGGTGAGGATAATTAGGTTCATGAGTTTCGCAGACAAATCAAGGACAGGACTGGTGATCATCGGGCAAATGCATAAAACCACCCAAACAAATCTTCATGCCATTGCTGTATATCTAGTGCCAGTTTGATCGATGGTGGATGCAAAACCTGTTACAGTGTCTTGGGTACTTCAGATCAAATGCCTGGATTCACTCTGATTGTTTTTATTTGGAATTAAGAGTCTCTTTCGACCCTAAACACACCTAAATTCTAAAAGATGTTCATGGAGGAGAGTCAACTATCTGAAGGTGACGGGATCTCACCATGAAGTACACGACGTGATCCAGCTCGGTGTGGCAAAGTCTCTTCTGGGATGAGGTGCTTAGGCGACCTACCTGAGGGAGATCTTCTCGAGTGTGAAGGAGTAGTCATTGATTCCGGTGGTGGGAACCCGGACTCGGAGCACATCCTGAGCGGTGGGAATGTAATCGGGGGTGGCCAAGCGCTCCAAGTTTGTCATGAAGCTGGTCGGGAAGGAAGGCGTGATTTACGTTGCTCTCATGTTCATAATGGTGACCGTGAACACAAAGCACGGCACTGTCGTTTGAGACTCATATGGCGACTGGCGCAAAATATCATGACTAAATGTCAATGGTGACAGTTTGTACCCACGCCTGAAGACTACTATTAAACACTTCTGTTTTAAACTTACTACTATTAGTCATAACGTGATTAGTTCGTTCGATTCGCTTTGTTGCAAAGGTTAATTTGAACGATTTATTCCGCGGCATGTCTACCGTCCTCACGGCGACTTGGAAAACACACACAGCGACAAAAGAGGAGGATCGAGTCTGCCCCGGCCGATAAAACACCACTCTAGCTATGAATTTAATTACCCTTTCGTATAATTCTTATCTTTTCCCCGCTCATTTGGAAAGGCACTGTATTTGACTAATAATGTAAGGTGAATAGAAACACCGAACCTCAAACGACTGGGCACAATCGGTCAGCGCATAGGAGTTTGCGGACTTACAGGACACAGCTTTAGAGGAAGTACCATATTCACATTCCATATTCTGGATTGAAGTGGTTAGGTTCTGAACGGAATGCATGCGTTTGCACATATCTGGTTCCCTCTACTGGCAGAACATGGCTCATTTCCGCAGTGCATAATTGTGCATAACCCTGTTCTCTCAGAAAGATCCTGCCGTCTGGGCCCACCCACGGAACTCCCCCCCCCTTCAGCGTCACAGCGAGCGATACAGTACGATAAAGTGACTGTGTCTAACAAGTATGCGTGTGCGTGGTTAGAGGAAATGTGCAGCTGAGGGTCAAATAGATTTTTCTTTGCCAGTTAGTTGGTCGTAGTGATGTCACAGGTCATTTAAAAACTGATTACAAATATGTAGCTTAGTCTGTAGTGTGATTTCCTGGCCAAGCAAATCGGTGTGGGACTGGCCCACCTGATTTTCTGCTGACACCCCCACGCCGTGTTTTCTGGCCACGGCTGTTGGAAATAACTTTTGAATGTGGCACTGTTCTCAATAAAAACCTGTATTTTTAAAAGCTCCTTATTGTCTGCCAACTGAATAAATATAGTAGGACTGTACCCCCCTGAGTCCCCACCCATTCATTTATGTCCATTGTAGTGGACATTTTATTTTTTCATCTATCTTTTCACTGATGTTAGGAAACATATTTATTCCTGTTGTGCACTAAAGAGGACATGCTGTGAAATTAAAAAATAAAAATAAATTTTAAAAAATCTAAATTGTAAGATGTCTTATGTCATCCAAAGACAAATAACGGACAATTGAAGGACACTGTTTCCCTTGGGTCTTAGGAGGATATATTTAACTCTTAATAACGCCTGTATATGTGGGGTTTGAGGCCATTGAGAAGTCTGTATATCTAGTGATTAAAGCCATTTTAGTGAGAATTATTGAAGCATATGTATAAATACAGGTGCTAATAGGTACTTACTATTCAGTCGAGTCCAGGAGCTGGTACTCCCTGCGACGGGTGTAGCACATCTTGATGCCAGGGTCTGCCCAAAGGCGACGGATAGCGTCGACGTAACTCCTGTCCAGCTTGGTCACCTGCCGCGGATTCACGTCCAGTACCCACTGGGCATACAGCTGACGATAAGACAGGCTCACATTATTATGCATCAGCGCATGTCACGCTTCACATGTCCCACGCACAGATGGAACATCCAGCACTAAAAACGGCGTATTTACGGATCCCATAGCCACACCTCATTCTCAGTGCAGAAATAGGGAATCCTCAGCATGCTCATAGCCTGTATCATGGCCCTGACAGCAGTAAAGACATTCTGGAAGACAAGTTTGGAAAAGTCTCGCCGCTCCTCCTCCGAGAACCCCTGGCCATGGATAATCCTCATCTGCTTGATGAAGGTGGTCTTGCCACTCTCCCCAGTACCTATAATATATTGTTACAGGACAATAGAAAACAATAAACAACGACTGAGAAGTGCCGCAAATGCACCGCGTTCTAGAAAAGATTTTGGGCTGAGTTTTGAAAAAAAAATGGAAATTTCACTACTCACGCTGCTATGTATGCAAACATATAAACACACGAAGTAATCAAGTGAGGTTATATTTCTTCACAAACTCACACTCACCAAGTAAAAGTATTTTGATTTCCCTGCGTTCTTTTTTCTTCTGAAGATTTAAGATCCTTTCGATTTCTCTGTCCAAGGCAATCTCCTTCCTCTCTTCTTCAGAAAGGAAGCAAATGCATGTTCGGTGGCACCATTGCCAACACCCTTCCATAGCTTGTTAAATAAAACGGAGACAAACATACGAGTTCTGAATTTTAACCTGTCGTATTTCCAGGAATTAATGCAACCATGTTGCGGCCTGCGGGTTTAGTTTAAAAAAAAAAAAAACTCCACCAAATGATGTAGTCGGAAAAAGACACCAACTATTCCGGAATCTTCAACTGCGATTGGTGTTAAAGTAAATATTTTCATAGCATGGCCACATAAAACATATATGATCCTCTAGGAGACGCGCTGGAATATTGTTCTCACCCATAACAAGAACAATACGCGGTGGTCATTTCAAAACATCGTGCTTCCCCAGTTACAAAACTAAGTTCATATATTTCTGCACTCCTTCCCGTATTATGCAAAACGTTCTGCGTGTTCAACTAATCATTAAAATTCCACGCATATCCTGAGATAGTTTCGGCAGCTGTCAAACAGTGCAGGTACAAACATCATATTATGTCGAATGTGGTGTCTATCGATACCGAGCGTAGCTCTTACGAAAGGAGGTGACAGGCTGTAAGGGACCTTAATCATTTCGCCTCAAGGAAGTATGATCAACCGCACACAGTAGCATCGTAGCGTGGACAACAGTTGTATTGCGATTCAAAACTAATAGGTCTGTTGTACTGCAAGAAAAAATCTGCAAAAAACAAACATTTACGTGACTAAAGCTAAATAGCACTCGTGAATTCTTTTCTCCTTTAGAAGGAAAACCGGTTTAGTGAGACTTCCACCACTCAGGGCAGGCTATGCTGCATTAATGACATGCATCATGCTGCATGCTTTATTAAGATGTTTAAATTAAACGGAAACTGTCCTAATATAGTGTATTCAAAAATTATGTCATCTTTTGCATTTGGGCCTACAATTTCCGCTTTAATAAAAATCCATCAATTATTTCCCGAATAACATGTTCCATACAATTCCTCTACCCCTGATCAAGAACGGAATTGTTTGATCTGTCTCCATCTAGTGGCAAACGATTTTCGTGGTTTTCGGGTAAATGGTCAAAAATTATGTCCACACGGTGTCACTCTGGTTATTTGTCCTAATTGTCTGCACGGAAATTGCGCTGTCATTATCTTAAATATGGATTACTGTTTAAACAGAGTTTAAATCGAGACAAATCGCATAGTCTCCATTAGATTGTCCTCCGAGCCTGCAGTTTAAGTCGCACCTCCGTTTTAAACTAACAAAATTGCAAAGCCCCTTTAGAAATCACCCAACCACCGCTAGTGGGCACTGTTTATCTTCAGTTCACTGTTTCTTCAGTTTATACCAGCTCTGTACGTGGTTCAGTTGCAGCTTAAGGACGAACCCAAAATCAGACGTTGCAAATGAACAATTTAGTAATTTCAATTTGTAGGCAATTGTGTTAAGCAACCCTTATGAAACGTTGAAACAAATTTGTGCATAATTGATGGCCTGGGTTACATAGACTACCTTTAAAATATTAAGGAACAAGGTTTGAATTTAAAAAAGAATGGAGAGTTACGCTTTGTACTTGCTAATCCTAATTTTTAATCTTTAAAGACAAACATTTCGCGATTGACTGACCTTTACTGAAACTTAGCACATCTACAAAAGATTTTGCCGGATTAGGCCTGTTGCTAAAAGGTAACGGATATGTCTACTTAATGAGACAAGTCATTTCTCATCAGCTTCAATCCCCTACTCACCATGTGCATCTGAACTTGTTTTAAACTGGGTTTAACCAGCAGCTGAGGTAATGACAGCACAATCAACTATCCATCCATCCATCCATCTTCTATATCTACTTGTCTTATTCAGGGTCGTGGGGGTCCAGAGACTATTCTGGGTGGTATGGGTGCAAGGCAGGGAACAACCCAAGATGGGGTGCCAACTCATTACAAGGCACACTGACACACATACTGACACACACAGCATTCACACCTACGGGGAATTTGGCACTTCCAATTAACCTTATCAATAACCCTACAATAACACACTTAGAACTGGGATGGAGACTTGAACCCTGGTCCCAATGGTGTGTAACAACAGTAGTAACTACTG
>JABFDZ020000047.1:12659272-12670472 GCA_019775955.2 Pollimyrus isidori
CCGCCAGGGAGTTCATCCTGAAGATGTTCGTCGACCTTAATCCCGACAGCGACAAGATCATCTACTCCCACTTCACCTGCGCCACCGACACGGAGAACATCCGCTTTGTGTTCGCCGCCGTCAAGGACACCATCCTGCAGCTCAACCTGAAGGAGTACAACCTGGTGTGAGCGGAGAGGCGGGCGCGCACAAACACACGCACACACACTCTAACGCGAGTACGTCCGCACACACGCATTTGTGCTACTTCTGCACGTGTGTGTTCACACAGAAATCCACCTACGACTGCCTGGGCCCCACCCTACACCCCACTTTCTTCACTTCCTGATGTATCATTTCCTTTATTTTTATTTCCTCTCCAGTTTTTAAAGTAATCGTCGTCCCACCGAACCCTCCCCTTGACTGTCCCGATGGCAGCTGAAGTTAGGGCCAGACTCTCACGTCTCTTCCCCTAATTTGATCGACATCTCAAATTTTTTCAAAGGCGCGAGTGTCTAAATTTTGCCCTGTCCGAGATGGTGAGAGCGACATGACAGCTGTCAGCTTCTCAGGGCTGAATCGGGAGCTGGCATGAAAAAAACTGGAAGAATCGTCCTTCACCCTTCCCACCCTGAGCAAAAGGGCACGGATTTAAAGGCAGTGGGGTGGCTAGAGTGTAGGATTATGGGAAATTTAGGTGTGGACAGCTGTACGAAGCATTTTTTGAAAACGCAAACATTAATTTGGAAGCCGCAGGGGCACAAGTGCGGCGATTTTACAGCAAAAATGGCAGAATTGCTTGAACACTGAGGTGCATTTTCTTCCACGCATCTCGCTGAAGGGTAGATCTCACCTGTCATCGCCTGGGGTGCCGCCTGTCGCTGAATGTAATTCTGGTGTGAGCGTCGCAGGAGTGTGTGCATGCCTATGTGGGCACACCGAGCAGAACATGGAGGGAACTCCAATCAGTCCAATCTGTGTATATTACTGAGGTTATTTTAAACAAATTTTAATAATACTGCTATTCCTACTACTAGTACTATAACAGATAATGTAATTAACAAAGGAGTAGAAATTAGAAAACAATCATTGGAAAGCACTCCAGAAAATTCGGCAAGAGGAGCTTGTGACCAGGAGCTTGATAACTCTCCCGATTCTGTCGTTTGAATTCCATACTTTTTACTCCATACTTTGTACCCGTACTGCCATCCTGCCCCCGTGATGCGTATTTAGTTTGAGCCGCCGACGCATTCGGAACCCCATCCGAATTTCACACAGCCAGGGGCTCCTGCTGCGGTTCTCCACTGGTGGGGCGCTCAGCCTTTTAAACATTGACTGGGTCTGCAAGCTCAGTCCAGCGTGGAGGGACTGTATTTTTCTCTCTCCTTTTTTTTTATGTTTTATATCGGTCAGTTTCCATCGCTGCGGTTTTGCCCGTTTCTGCGCTGTTGGCAGTCTCCGCCGGAAAGCATTCCGCACTTAGCTTCGAAGCCGGCAGAAATTCGCGGAGGACTGCTTGGCGCCCCGAACACCCTCGTGTTAATTTGTTTCGAGGCTTCGCGCATCCAGAGCAGCGGTTGCACTAATTGTACAGTCGTTGCTGTGGCGATAAACTCATTGTTTTTCGGGGAAGAACCAATTTGTCATTGAAGGCTGTAAAAGTAAATGACGTGTATTTACCTATAAATATACGCGTCCCCGCTTGAGTACAGAAAGATTCAAGGGGCACCATTTTGGCAAAAGATGAAACACCTCCCGCTCATAGTATTCTGTTGGTTTCCCCCCCCTGAATTACAATAGTATATTTACTGTGATTATTCCCCTTTTAATGTTGAAGGTATATAGAACAATCTTATGTACAGGTGACTCCCAATTAAAAAGCAACGCGCAATATTTTCAAAATGCCTGCCACGGACTTTGTATGTTTTGTTGCGAACCACCAGGTAACTTGTGAAGTTCTGTGGTGACTTCCATTTTAAATTAAAGTTCCGTGGCTTAAAATTTTAATTTTTCCATTCTGCAATACTATGAGAGAAGTGATTTTTTTTTTTTAAAAGGAGAGTAAAGAATTTTATTTATCTAATTTATGGACCAGATTTATAAATGTTGTTAGACTAGTTTCCTTTTCTTTCATATTAGTGTTCCCGTCTCACTCAGAGACTGGGAAACTGAGTCTAAACTGCTGTAAAAACCTTTGAGCAAATCGACCTTTTTCTCCCACTTTTTATTACAGTTACAATGTTCATTTTATTGTAAGTGGCTTCTGATCTGAAGTCACAACTTCTGTCTGAGGGTGGAAGATTAATTTCAGCTGTTATAGGGGCAGTGCTTTGTGCAACTATAGGAAATATACAAGAAAAGTAGGTAATTTTTATTAGTGGTTGAACTTTTGTCTGGTCCTTGAAATTTTATAATTTAAGATTATTTTTTTTCCTTTTTCCATCGTAGTTTTGTTTGCAGTTCAGATCCCACAACTAGCATTTGCTTCCTGTTTAGAGTAACTTGTGCAGAAAGAGGGTTTTGTCTTGCTATGTAATTCAGGTGACTTCTCATTCATTTTCATCTCAAGGGCTACTTACTGCGTAACATTGTAAAGAGGAAGAGATTGAATATTTGATGGCTTGCCAGGTGCCATTTGTACGGTTCTGTGTCAGTAGACGGGGCTCTGCGCTATAGCAGACTTTGTATGCAGCAGCCTGTGGTATATGGGGAAATCTGGTTAATTTTATTTTCAAGTTGTTCCTAAGACTGAGAGTGGCTAGTTGGCACCGCAAATGCTCCAGTTAACAAAAGTATAGCCAAAAAAAAAAAACACCGGTCAGTGATGTGGCAGGTATTCTGTGCAAGGTCAGCAGGTACCGGCTGAAGTTTTCAATCTTCTGTCTGACACCAGCTGACGTAGCTGAGGCTGAGGTCTGTCCGGCTCAGGAGGGACGTTCCACTTATCTGGTCACAGGGGAGGTCGACGTTTTCTCACCAGGCTAACGGGGAGCTTTGGCTACTCAGAAGCATGTGTGCCATTTCCAAAAGGCACAAGCTATTTCCTTGTACTCGCCCATAGATGAATGCCTTTGCGCGTCTGTGAAGTGCCCTCCGTGCCAATGAACTTTGCATAAGGCCTCCCCCTGGGTCTGGGCATGGTACGGCCCCAAGCTGCTCCGTCACGCTTTCTGGTTCTGCTGACTTGAATAGTGGACTTGGACAATGCTGTGCTGCATGGGGCGAATGGGTTTAAGTCCGAAACAGCTTCTCATGGTTTGCCCAAAATACCAGACCACCCCCCCCCCACCCCCCCCCATGCACACACACACGCGCCCCCACGTAATGCTCACTTGTGTTAGTGTTGGTCTAAGATGATGTTTGCACTAAGCAGGACAGCGGGTGCATTCAAACGGTAGCCGAGCAGTGGCAGTGGCGACGTCCCCTTTCAACTCCTCCATTTTGACAGTTTTGCAGCCTGTGGACTGGGCATGGCCTTTACCTGCACCCCCCCCCCAACCGCATCGAGGCTCGGGACAAGGGGAGCTTGGCTAACTTAGTTATGCACTTTTAGATTTGCCGTGTCCTGCGAAAACACTGCAGCGAGCGTCCGGCCTGACGATTCTGACCGGCGTTTAACCGGCTGGTAAGACCTGGTCCAATCGGATGCCTCCGGGCGCTTAAGTGAGCCGGCTTTCGGAGGGAGCCAATCAAAAGCAGCCTTCCAGCTTTCCGCGGGTGGGTTGGTCTGCTTGGTAGATCTCAGCGTTGTTGCCTAGGGAACTTCTACCTCTGTGAGCAGCGTGACGTCCGGAGTCTGAGTTGGAAGTTGTGGCGAACTTCTTTTTTTTTTTTTTTTTTTTGAAGATAAGCACACTTCATCGCTGTTTATCTGTTGAGTAACGGAGCAGCTGACCAGAATAGGAACTCGAAATTACTGCTCAAGTTCCTCAGAACACTATTTTCCTTACGCGCACCATCACCTGCCATTGTACTTAAACGTGCTTGTGAACTTCTAACAGCTGCCATTCAGTTAAAAGTAAGACACTAGAAGCCCCTAAAAGCGAAACTTTAAGACGTCTAGCAACACTACAATTGATTCTAAAAACTAATTTATACTCTGTAATAATTATGTTGATGATAATAGTTATATATGTAATATATACTTATACTTTTTTTTTTGGCTATTCACTGATAATGGAGACTGTTGTGTGTGAGGGTGTTGTATATTTAGTTAACACTTAAGTCTCCACCAGTTTTGAAATGTGATCTTGAGTTTACCAGAGGGCAAACCCTTTTTACATGCACTAAGCCAGCACTGAATGTTGTAAGGAACTCTGAACTCTTTTTGAAGGTGAATCTGCTTCAGAAAACTGGGCTGGTGACCTCTGATTTTTCTTTTGCCAATTATGTTAAGTGGACTTTACCTGACTTTATGATGATTATCTGTGTCCATTAAAAGTGTGTCAAGGCCAACTTTGCAGTGTGTCAGCCATTTTGTGCAGTTTGCTGTAATGATTCAAAATGGCTGAATTAGCGGCAATAGTTACTGGCACTAATTCAGTCCTGTATTGTACACTAAGTTTATGTACTTTTTACCCCCCACCCCATGTATAGTGACAAAATTGAGCTGCAGCTTTCGTACAATCTTGTGTTGAGTCCTGTACCCTAATCTCCTGTCCCTTGAGGCTGCTCCCTGGACCAGGCCTTAGGTGCTAGTCCGAGCCGGATCCATCATTGGCTCGTACATATGCGTCCGCTGGTACCGCCTTCGCCAGGTTTTCGCATTTTAACTGATGGATTTGACAGTTTGCTTGAGATCCACTCAAAGGCTGTGGATTCAAACAAATCTAACATGTTGTTTTTTTTTGCCGTTGTTTTCTTGGCTGATACACCACACGAACACCATTGTATCTAGGACCACATAATCTTTTATTTTTTAATGATTTAAATATGTAGTGCTGTAATTTTTAATTTTGGCTTTGTTCTTTTTTTCTCTTCTCCTCTGTATACCAAATGTAAATGATGTACTATAATGAGTGTGCCAATCCCCTATCTTTGTAGAGCCAGACTCTTTATAAGTGCCAATGGTGTGGAGATCATCTGTGGGCCTGTATATTTTATGGTCCAGTTTTTAAAACTATTAAAAACACTAGATATGTGACATACAATAGATACATGAGAGAAAAGGACTTTACTCTGTATTTAAGATTAAAGAAGAAACTGCTGTTTTTAAAGGACTGTCATTTTAACTGCATGTGCTGTTTGGGCTGGGAGGGGGTCAGACCAATGTATTAATGCAAAACCCTGATGAAAAAGGGTAATTTGTTATTGATTTACAGTATTTTTAGCCATATTTCTTTTTTGTATTTGTTTCATTTCAACCACTGTTGCCTGAACCTCATTCAAACATGAAAATGATTTTCATAGCCTTCTCCTAAAAGAAAAACAATTAAAGTATCTGTTTTAAATTGGAATAAAATTTGTTCCTATACTTTGATTTGTCTGTGCTTTTTTTTTTTTTTGTAGTGACCTCCATTCTATCAAAACAATGTTGCATGAAATACTGAACCTATCAGATGAGCAAAAGATCACAGAGTTTTGCTGTGTGGCTTAAAAAAATCTGTATATATATACAAAATCTCACACGCTATATAGCTGCAGTGGAATGTCAGGTAAAACTGACTGCTGGGAAGTCTGGGCCTAATTTTTCAAGGTAAAATAGTGATTAACACTGTTTGAATTGACCGATGCATCTGAATCGCTTAACTGGACACTTGGTAATAACTTAAAAACTGAATAACTTAACATGACACTGAATTGAGAGTCTTAACAGTAATTTTATATGCGCATTTTAGTCTTCTAAAGCTGTACCTCGGTTAGGTTGAGGCCACATCCTATACTGTACAGTGGAAACCCAATTGTAAAAACATTCAAATTATGCATTTTCTTTGCGGTTGTATTTATGGTTATGTCGCCGAGTCATCTTATTAGCATTATAAATGTTTTTTTTTTTATCAAAGGGATTTATGTATACCGAGACAATTTGTGTATGTATCTCTCAACTTCTGGTTGCGAGATAAGCGGCACGGACAGGCCGGAGAGCAGATGTGCTGCGCTACTCACACCTTCCACTGGGGGGCGCATTAAACAGCAACACTTCCGCAAACTGTAATTTTATACATTTGACATCTAAAATGGGCCTTCGGTGCGCCGCCTCGATCCCACATCACATGGGGCGCTAGTTCCTAGATGTCTCTCCTACATTTTGTAGAGCAGCGGAAAAGAAATGGTTGTTCAGCAAAAACCTCGTATTTGCACATTGTAATATCCGAAGGTGCAAGAAGCAGGCATCGTGAAAGGAGAGATTTTGTCGAGGGGGGGGGAAGCATAAAGCTTTGTAAAACTGCGCTGTATGTTTAGTTTGAGGCAGGAAAATATTTCGCGACAACGTCCAAAATTCAGCTGCCGCGTTATTTGTAACCCGACAGGCTAGATCGCTGGCGTTAGCTTTTACGGTGTAGAAACCAAATCGGATTCATTTTACAGCAGCGTTGTCTTAAATTCGACTTATTACTTTAACTTTTTTTCGTCGCACTACGTGCAAGCCCGAATTTATCCGGTATATCGGAACCGACGACGGGGTTTTTTTATATAAAAAACTGCTTGAAAGCAAAGCTCCTTGCAAAAAAAAAAAACGTTTGCACAAAGCCAGCCGAATTGCACGGTAACGCTGGTGGATCAAACAAACCGAGGAGTGGCGGAGGACATTTGCGCCGTGGAAGAAATAAGGCAGAGATACCAGCGATACTAAATTCGAAGTGAACAAAGGATCAAGTGCAGCTTTAGTTGGTCGAGACTGATAAAGCAGCACTGACCAGCAAACGGGGACGAAAATCTCGCATCGGGTCCCCAGATTTCGTTTCTTTTTTCGAGAGGATTAGCCGAACAAAGAAGAAATTTCCATTTTTAAAAGGCTCTCCGCTCGCCGTTTCGATTTTGCTGTTAAGTGCCGCACACTAAACAAGAAACTGACATGATGTTTCCACAATCCAGGCACTCGGTAAGTGCACTGATGTGCCTCTTTATTTCTTCAGCGTGTATCAGTGTGATTTGCTGGGCTGAACCGCCAGGCAACCGCGGCCCCTAAAGCCGCCGTGTTATACATGCATTTGTTTACATATTATAACGCTGCTGGTGGGTTACGATGGTCAAACAGGGTCCATTTTAAAATAACATCTGCCCCCCACCCTTCCATCCGTCGGCAACATTTATTTTGAGCTATTTTCCACATAATATATATATATACATATATAATGCGTGTAGGTATATTTCCTTCTAACAAGTGTGTTCTCGTTGTCATGGACATTTTATAACGCGATGGAGGCTCCTGTAGTTTTTATTTACGCCCTTGGATCCTCAAACTTTATATCCTCAGCTAAGTAATGTAATGCTGGTGTTACAGGTCAAAAAATAAATGTCAGTCTGGCCATGTGTGTCACTCTGTATTTTCGTTTTTAGACAATGGTTAGGGGTGGTAACTGCATTTATTTCTAAATTCATCCCACTGTAGATATTTTATACTAGCAGCAAATTAACTATGTCATGTGAAATGAAGCATTTTCCTTCTAAAATGTCTCACTAGATTCTTTTGCCAAGTTAAATATTGTTATAGCCTATAGCACACTGCTGGTGGTACAACCTTTGTTTTGTAGCATTTTTAATAATTCGTTAAACAGCCGGCTTTAAAAACCGTAGGTTTTATAAATGTATTTTCCCAGTCGGACCTACGTGACGTTTGCGTAGGAACCTTGCATAGTGTTTTTCCCTTCCGATATTAACTGAATTTGGCTTTGGCCTGGAATATAATTTCATCACTGAATTAACCAAGGAAGTTTCTGTGCTCTAAATAATCCACAGTTGCTGGGTCTTGCTAGTTTACAAATTGAATTCGTTGGAACAATATTTGGTCTTTGACTACATAGGAGTCTACTGTTTTTGTGGAACTGAAGCCTATTTGTTGACATTTTCAGCATTGTCACCGTAAATATTCATCCTGTGAGGAATTTACAGTATCCTTTTGGTGACTGCATTGGTAGTTGGACCTGGAATTACTCGATCTTACAATACATTCATAGGAAAAGCGCAACGTGATTTATTAATAATATCTGTGAATTTACTCTAAGAGCCACAAGGAGAAAGGAATTTACTTGTAACTTTTTCGGCATTAATGTGCAGCTGTCCTCCACACTGACCAGAAAGATCAGCTAGAAGACCGATGGATGTATATCCATGTTGGGTCTTATTGAAAATCAATCCCAAAAACATTTTTTGAAACACTACTATAATACTAATAATCTTGATCCCAGTTTCTGGAAGGCTGTTGATAGCACGCAGCTAGTTTACAATTGAATCTGTCACGTCGCCTAAATGTGCGTTAGACTCAAGAGAATATCAGATTATTGCATGCAGTAAATCACGGAGTGAACAGGACACCGGAGACTTTTACATATACATTATTATACAGACAAATATAGCGTGGGTAATATGAAGATTAGGTATTCATAATATGAAAGAAGCATCTCTCAGGCTTGTGGCTTTATTAATTCATACATTACACTTTTCCCTTGTTGTATATTCTAACAGTCACATTATAAGAAAAAGTCACGTCCTCAAAACATGCTTCAAGATGAAATTGACGACTGGTAACGTCTGTCAGAATACATTTTCAGGGTGCTGCTGATTGAGTTTAATGTTTAAGCAGTGCTGAGATGTCCTGAAATATTCAAGTATTGTAGCATAGTTTGTAAATGTGCAGTTTGAGTAACCAGGTTTGGTGCCTGCTTTGCTTTTCATCAGCATGCATCGTGCCGGAACAGTTCGTTGTACCTTTACGAAAAATAAAGAAAACAGTTTGACCTTTCTGTCAAACCGTACGCCTCCCCAGTCACAAGAGCGTCGGACATGCAGCGAAAAATCGACATATTCCACTTTCCCTTCTGCACTGCGATTTGCTGAGGGCAGAAACACCGGGCCTTCGCGGTCACCCAGCCAAGAAGGGCTTGGTTTTTGCATAATAAAAGCCGACCGGAGCACATGACCTCTGATTCTCAGAGATGCGTTTTAACCAGGTACTTTAGTGTGGCATGTCAGTTAAATATTTTATTAAGTAATGAGGTTAAATGGCTGCTCTCCACAAAAGACGCTTGTTCTTTTTCTCTCTGGCGTACAGAAAAGACTTGGATGGGAGCTATTAGAGAATCTTTATAAGTCAACGGTTTATAAGAATTTCTTTATATGACGGGCTAAGGATATTACAGTGGCTGTAATTTGACTTGTAATATATTCAGTTTAAAGCAAGTTTCAGAATAGTTGGCTGTTTTTCTGCAAAACTCTGTTAGGCAAGTGCTTAAAATTGTTTTCAGTCATGATGTGCTAACTTTTTTTTTTGGTACTTGTCCTAATTTTTATTGGGTTCTTCTTTTGGACAGAACAGTAGCACCCAGCTATATCGTTATAATAACGTTTCATTGTCTTGCCCTTATAATTCTGAAACGTCGATATGCATACGGTTGTAACTCCTTCCTGTAAAGGTGCGCCTCTCTTGGCCCCTGTAATTATCCCTGTTCTGTATGTACTTGTACGCATTGTTTTTGGGCTGAGGCCCCTCACTCCATCATTCGTTCCCTTCTCTGCTGGGACGTGCAGGAGCGCGTCCTTATGAACCCTCTTCTTTTGCCGAGGAGCCCGTTGTGTTTTGGGGGTCTCGTCCGGCTCGTTCGTACCGTGCCACCATGCCGTCCGTGATCGAGAACCGGGTGCCACAGCCTCTCGTTATGCGAATCCGACGGACTCATGAAAACATGGCATATTCTGTGTGATGCCCACGCGCCACACGTCTTCCAAAGGGTTCATCCTTTTCTTTAGTTGCGGGGGAGGAGGGTTGGAGAGCACGCTAAAGTACATTACAGGGCCTGCAGTCCATTACAGGGCCTGCACAAATGCAGGCAATCATATGCTGTAGGCGATTTAGAGATGCTGGTCGGCCTGGCTGACAAAGTGAAAATGGGACCCGGCCACTTACACTTGGAGCCTTTGCCTTGTGTTGCTGTGCCACCCATTAACAAATATGTATCTACGAATACCTGAATATTAGCATGATTAGTCTTTGTTGCCTTTATATTGCAATATGCGCAATAGGACCAGTTTTGAAGAGGGATTTAATGTGTATTCAAGTAAAACTGCAAAGCTGTGATCTCTATTGTGTCGTGTTCCCAATGCTTAGAATTCAGGTGTTCTCTCTTTTTTTTTTTCTAGAATAAACTTTGCGTCACTTGCAGGTTCCGGATCGCCTCCAGACTCGAACCCTAGTTACCGTTGAGGCGTGACGAGAGACGTTATCGCCCTCGCCGCTCCGTCGCGTTCGGAGGCGCGCCCGACGTTTAGCCGCCGCCACCAGGCAGCCCAGGAGGCGGAGCGTGACGCTTACATGGAAACACCTCCGGCTGCGGAGAAGAGGCGGGCCTCGTCGGTCGGGGCCTGATCTATACACCCCAGCGCTGTCGCCGGCGAGGCGCCCCGCGGTGGAGTCGTTTGAGGCCCGCAGGTGCGGTGAGGTCGCCGCGACCTTGTGAGGGCGGCATTTCCGCGCATCTGGCGCAGTGACACGCGGCGTCACCCCTGTAAATGCAGGCGGTTAGCGTCCTCTGTGGTGACAGCGACCGTGTGCTGGTTAACTTGTCAAGTATCTAATCCGGGGCAGAGAGGAATATTTCTTTGAATGCAGATTTCATGTGAAACACTGTAATAAAATATTGGGCTAAAAATGTTCAGCGGTAGAAACTGATAAGTGGAAGTTTCTCCGGGATAAAGATTGAAGTCCTGGCATCTTTTCTCGAGTGTTCCCCTGCATGGTGCCCTTGTGCCTGCTGGGATTGGCTGGGTTTGCTAAACGAGCGGGATGGATGTAAGGATGATTAAGGGCTCATATGATGTCGCCTGATGGTTAAAACACTGGTTGCGCAAGACCTGGTCTTCAGTTCGTATCCTGAGCCTTTTGACCCAGGTTCTGGACCTGAGGAACCGGGGGGGTGTAAAGAGGTGAGATGCAGTCAGAGGGCTTGGGGTGAGGGGCCTCTGATTGCCCCCCCCCCCCCCCCCCCCCCGGGCGGCGGCCGCCCGGGTGGGGCCCGCGGCCGCGGGGGGGGGGGGGGTTGGGCACAGGGGGGCCGGGAGCCCCCAA
>JABFDZ020000047.1:12746516-12759286 GCA_019775955.2 Pollimyrus isidori
CATCAGAAGCCAAGTGGGACAGAAAACCTCCTGGATAGTAGCTCTCCAGGACCGGAGTCGGACAGCCCTGATATAGAGCCATGGTATTGATCTTTAAACCTTCTCTTCGTGTCTGAAATCAACCCATTTTCTAGAATTCATCCGTAAGAGTAAGTCAAGGGGAAAAGACAGCACATCAGCATAGAAGGCGATGATTCCTGCATGCACTTATAATGCAGAATGAGAACCCATCACACTACACCTACCAAACATAGAGTCCACACAGAGAGTTTTCATGTACATCGGACCATTGTACAGGGCCAACAATATCCTACGAATTCTGATGGGAGGTCGCCGTCCGCAGACGTTGATGACGCGCCGTACAGAGTCCGTCGCAGAACCCTGACCATGGAATTCCAGCATGAACAGCTCTGAAGCTTTCGTCCAAGCGGACCCTCTTCACCAAGTGACACCTGACAAATACTTTTAATGAAGACGGCGTCAAACACACGGGTGACATCTCAGAGGCCGGCGTACATGCAGAAACACAAGCAGGCGGACATTCTGCACACATACACTGCGGTTATTCTGGGGCGCATCTGCGCTCCGCTTCACAACTTCAAAGGAGCTGTGTAACTATCGCACCATGGCAACAGCAGAATCCCTTTCGATTGTCACATGACTGGAGGGAACAGGTCAGACCTGGGTGGGCAACACAAATATTGATTCTCATACTGCTTGTGATTGGAACCTATGTAGCACTGAAGGTGGTTTATCATTGGTAAAAAAAAATTATAATAATGAATTTTTAATGGCCAGATAGACTGGTTTTTAATCTTAAAATACCCTGCTACACGTTTTTTTAAAAATTGTGATTCAGTACGAGATATAAGCCTTAAAACCACTCTGGACAATGAGAAATATTTGGAAATAGTTTAAAGTTTTAAGTTTCTTGTGTCGCATAAACATGCATTGTACATATGTGGAGTGAAATGCCTTTGTGTATGTGATCAATGAGACTTGAATATAGGTAGCGTTACTAAATGAGTCAACCTGGACAATGGTGGTTCTTCCCGTAAAAACTGAACTCACCTTCACAGTCTTGCGGAACAAGGACAATATATGCCTCCTAGATCGCTAGCAGGTCTACGTCATATTTCTTATAGCATTTCAGCTGAGTCTCCAGCAGTGCTTTTGAACTTGTCTTACTGGGCTGACTTAGCAATAGTAGGGCTCCCGTTTACATCATGGACATTATATCAGCCGAGATCTACGGATGGAATGAAAGCGTACAAAGCGAACAGGCTGCGGTTCAGTTCCCTTCAGACCCATTTCTCATATCACCAAACACAAAACCATCTAAGTGACTTTGGTCCTTTTTGATACACCGTGGTTGGTCCTCAGGAGCTTATGTTGGCTTCCCATCACTGAGATCACATGACTTTACCATCACAGCCAACCTCAACCCACAGACCCACTCATAACTCACTTTGTGCGACATCCATAGTACTCAATAAATCAACCATCAACCGATAAAAAAAAAAAAAAAAAACAGAATTATAAAAAGGCACAAGTATGTAAAATAGGCATGGCCTCTTGTGTTATAGACCTGCAGGGATAACGATTTTCAGTCTGAGCAGGCAAGGTCAGCCGCTGGTTGGAATGTTGGGGAGGGGTCAGCGTCAGAGGCAGTGATTGGTTGAAATTGGGGGGCTGTGGGACAGTCTGCAGCGCTTTGGTTGGTGTGGTAGCTTTGGGGAGGGGGGAACACGTTGTCCACGAATGGGAAACGGGCAGAGAGGCGCTCACACCACCCGGGGGTAGGTGTAGTGGTTGCCATGCTCCCCCTCCCCAATCTGCACGCTGGGCTTGCCCTCCAGAGCCTCCCTCTCCGCCGCCTCCGCCTGCACACAGCTGGGCGCTCGCTGCTTGAAGAAGTCCGACACGTAGCGCACCTGCTCCCCGGGGAGACGGAAGCGGCGGGATGAGATCGAGCACAAAAAGGAGTCACATGGCCTCACCTAATATTCATAGAAAACGGAAAGGTGCTCGCGGCTTACATTGACGACGGCGATTAGCGCCCCCTGCAGGAGCCCCACCAGAACGTCACTCCAGTGGTGCTTGTAGTCGGAGACACGGGTGTAGCCCACGTACAGGGCGAATCCCACAAGGAAGAACTGGATGGTGGGCCGCAGGAGCCGGGCCCACTTCGTCACCATCCTCGCCTGGACGTAGAGCTGCGGAGAAGATGGAGATCGGGGGCAGGGATTAGGCCCCAACCGCCCGGCCCTGACTTTAGCCGTAAGTAACCAAACAAAACATGAGACTTTTGGCATTGTTAGCTTGATTGCAGTCGCAGATTTTTGCGGAGACCTAAAAAATCGTCCCCACAACGACAAAATAATAGGTTTTTATTACATCTGTAGGGAACTTTGTAAACATACCCCCCCCACACACACACACACACTTTGCTATAAATGCAGCTTTTGTGGCGTGAACTGAAACATAACAGGATATCAGCGAAGCCCTGATACATTCTATCTCAAATGGCCACATGTTTTATTTGGCCTGGCTGAACTGGCCCATCAAATACATTCTGCTGCCCTGGCTGTTCCCTCAGGGGCCTGGGGGCGGGGGGCTTCACTGCGGCCCCTGTAAACACAGCGTGAGGTTGTGACTCAACAGCGTCAGCCCCGTGTGCCCGGAACACCAGACAGTGCGACGATAAGCCAAGGCCTCGTCACAGAGGGGCCACCTCATCTGTATCACACTCATTACAGGAACACAAACACCGAGGGGGGGGGACACTTACCGCCAGAAACAGCATGCAGTACATCCCAAAGGAGGAGTGTCCGGAGTAGAAGGACAGCCTGAACACCGGGGAGAGCAGAGCAGATCTGTCATTAGCCCGTTCCCACGCCCCCCCCCATCACAATGTAACACTGAACAAAAGACAGAGCTTCAGGTTCCACTCCCAGCAGCATCAGTGCCGCTGCATCTCTCATGAACGGACGCTGCCTGAGGTTGCATCTGATTATAAGCCAGAAGATAGTGGACTACAGCTGATCGCTGGAGGTGTTTTGGGATCAAGAACAAAGCCAGAGAGAAGCTCAGCGTTGCGGCGTCTCGGCTGTCTGGTTCCGATTTACAGCACAAAAACGGGCAGTTCTGCCAGCATATTCTTTTTCCAACGACTATTATATAAACAAAACTTTCACCAGTGTTACAGATGAAGCTGGGGGAAAACATTTTGATCCCTAACCCAGTTCCAGCTGGTGCTTACTGGTCTCTGAAGAAAACGCATCGCGTGGAACATAAAATCTGACTGACGAGTTGACATACTGACTGGCAGGTGGGTAAACAGAGGGGCGGACGATTTACCGCGACTCTGTCACGTCGCGGTGATCCCCGGTGCAGTTGGTATCCTGCAGGTAGCCCTCGCACACCTCAGGATTGCACACAGCCAGGAAGTTGGGCCTCGGCCGGCCAATCGTGTACTTGGCCAGGTCAGTGAGAGACTGGCTGACTGCTGCCCCGAACATAAACGTGCCCACCACCTTGTAGAGGGCCGACAGGTACTGGTTGAAGTCGGAGTTGGAATGCAGTCTCTTGGTGTAGACGAGATAAGCCTCACCAGATGTAATCTGAAGAAAAATGGAGGGAAGAAAATGTAAACCCACTTTAGGGTAATTACACATATTACTGTGAAATATATATATATAAAAAAACAACTAGAGAGGAGGAGCCACAGGAGAATAGCTGCAAGCTGATTGGTTTCAGTGTGTCCCCTCTCCTATCATTCTTGGTTGGCCCCTCTGTATGAATTATAGCCCTTTTCTTGTGCCCCCCACCTTAAAAAAAAAAATGAATTTCTCCTCCCAAGAATCTAAGTAAACAGCTGAATCGCTGAATAATCGGTGCTCAAACTGACTCAGCGTAGCCGATATTGAAGTACATAAACGTAGAACGTAGGATCTGATTGACTAATTGATTTTCCTGACTGACGGGTTGCAAATAAGGAAGACGATAAGTGGAGTGTGTGTGAATGTGTGTCCCGCGCGTCTGCGGGGAGCAGAAAAGACAGAGGCGTGGCTAGAGCGACTCACAATGACTATAGTGCAGGAGATGGTGACGGCGGCCATGACGCCGTGCGTTATGGTGTCCGGCAGGGAGGGATACTTTATGCTCTCGTCGTCGCAGTGCACTCTCCGCTTGTAGGGGCTGGAGACGATGGTCAAAACCAGGAAGGGCAGCGAGGCTGTGAGACGAGGTGTAGGCAGGAAAACAGTCTGAGCTCAGCATACAAGTCCTAGCACATTTTTAGGGTAATTACACGCCGTTAAGTTAATTACCGACTCGACACACGCCGCTCTTAAGGGGGCAGCGCGAACAGCGCCGCACTATAAACAGCTCCTGGTCGCGGGACGTTATCGGCACGGCGCTGCAGTGTGTAAAGCGATATTTTCAGCAGCAGTCCAGAAAGTCAAAGCCGAAAATGAATACCATGATCTGAATTATTAAAGAAACACGCCATTTAGGGTATCCTTCTGAAGGCACTATGATTCACCACAACGGGGCCACAAATAGCGAAGGACACTCGAGCACGTGCTCTCAGTGCCGACTACACGGAAAAAAGCCCATAATAATCATAGTGCGGGGGCTCCCTGTCTGCGGCGAGTGGCCTTGACTCTCAGTCCTTCGCCCAACACCGTCGCCATGGCGAGGGAACGGACTCCACTCCCAGCAGAACTGCACAGCAAACACTGAGCTTCTCCTCCGCAAACGTCTCCCGATCCTGCTCCGGCCGGTCCTCCTGCAACGGCGTGTAACCGGGTGACGGCGCGGGTGTGCCGATCAGATAAGCCGGCCGAGTTTCCCCGCTCGCCGTCGTCTTACCGGCAGCCGCGACTCCCATCGAGCGCGCCGCTGCGTTTTATTGACTCTAGCAACCGGCCGTAATTGAAAGGCGGCCGTTTCTACAAATTCCCCTTTACCGCCAGGAGGGCGCCTCAGAGAAAACGGACCTATAAACCAGGATCCCACATTTTTTTTTTTTTTACCGAAACCTTGCACTGTGGTTTCCATGGCAACGGGGGAACGCAAGCTGGCAGTGTTCATCAGGTGCCATGTACATCTGATCCTGAAGATCGTAACCACACCTCCTGCGGGTTTCAGGAACCAAAAAAGGAGGCTGAAGCACTAAGAAGCATCGCATGTTTTAATTGAGCCAAAGCTGCCCGAATGGCCCACGGACGAATATTTCAGTTATGCAATAGAGGTTGCTTTGCTCAACTGTACGACAGCAGCAATTTCTTCCTAGGATTTAAACCAATAACCTTCAGGCGAGCACGTGTCAGTTACCGCTATGCCCTTTGCTGCTGAATATGGCTGCATTAAAGTGGTGCTGCATCTGCAGAAAAAACAATGACAGCAAATGAATGAGGACAATAATTATGAGGAGGATTAGCAATGATTCTGGAACACCAGTATAATCCAGACGCATAAACAAAATTGCATCTATGTCAGAGCTCCTGGCATCCCAGGGAGCAGCCATCTCCTCTGATAAGAGGATGAATGCTATGTGGTAGACCTACTGTTATCTACAGGCTATGCTCTCCCTCTGCACTGAGACATTCTCCGTGACGTCTCATCCCCTATAAGGCCCTAGCCTAGCATGCTAGCATCACTTCCAGTTAACATTCAGCACTAGCAGCAAACTCTTCCCCTATAAGGCCCTAGCCTAGCATGCTAGCATCACTTCCAGTTTGGGTCTAGCCTGGCAATGAACCCCGTTGTTTCTTGCTCTGCTGTTAAACTCTGGCACCGGCTGACTGAGGTGGCACCAGGCAACCTTGTGTACCAAAGAAAACCTGCTGAAACGTATTACCTCATATCTGAGACAACCCACTCTCCTATAAAACTTTGATTAAATATGGCAATGTCCAGCCAGTATACTGGGCATACTGACAAAGACAGCCTGGGAATGAATTTCTCACTCATACTCATTTAGAACCTTGTACTGTAGATTGGGGTGTGTGGGGTCTTTAGCAATAATGTTTGCCTTAAGTGCATGGGAGTATATGATACTCCTCACCATTGCCAAGAGCTGTAAATACAGACTGAGTGTGTGGTACCGTCTGGTCACTGGCAGTGGGTGTCTAACTGGCATAACCACGGTGCCAAACGGCAAAAGCAGTACAGCAAGTGTAACGAATCTGGAGAAGGCAAAATCTCAGCCTTTGGGCTTGACTGTTTCAGGCCACGGTGGTGAAGGAATAGAATGGTGAGAGGAGCCATCAATGGAACACCAAGGAGAACCCCGCTTTGAGGTCATAGGTCACACCTGGCTTAAGCCAATCAACAAAAAGGAAAAATAAAAGAAACATTACATTGCTTCTTAGTCCGTCCAGGGTTTTCCCAAGTCCTCCACCAGGATAAGGGACTGGAAAACTGATAGATTTTCCTTCTCGATTCACAAACTCCTACCCCACGTGATTTTTTATCTTTTTTGACCATAGAGAAAGAAAACATTTTGATAGGCTGGGCGTGAGTTTGTTTGGGCAGAGAAGGGGCGTTTCCCGGGTGTAACGACGGGGTGGCAGACTTCCACCATGCTTGGCTTACACTGCGAATCCCACAGGGACAGCGAGCACAGAAACGCAGAGGGGAGCGGAAACGGCGGCAAAGAATCCCATTACTGGGTGACAATGGAGGGAAAAATAAGGCCCATCATGTTTAAAGGGGACTTTCCATTTCCCTCGAATCATTCCAAACAAGCCCCGACTTGATGCCGAATTGTGCGATTCAATGATCTCGAGGCGGTTACAGGTAGCCTGGTGACATTTAAGGTCTCGCACTGTTCAGGAATAGTTTCTGCTTCCCAGGAGATCAGAAGTTCTTTTTGAAGCTTTGGATAATGAAGTTACATTGTATAAAACCTCAGATCCGAAAAGAAAAACAGAACAATGACATTTTTCATTACTGATGAGTCCCGAAACACTTGTGAAGAGCAGAATGGCCCCAGTCAGCCCCTTTAAGTCAGTCATCGCTCTTCAGCCAATCACCCGGTTGGAATCCCTGTTACCAGCCGTGATGTCACAGCCCAGAAGGCTTTGCTCCCACGGGCTGCAGGCCACTAAGACCAGGTCCTATATACTGCCATCTGGAAACATCATAACAGCGATTCTCGACCCAAATTTGGGTCGCGGCAAGTTCTCAAAGGGTCGCGAGGCAGTGCTGGAAATGCAAGCGTCTTAAAACCGGCCAGCTCTATGCTGATCCACGATCCGAGTTCTCAGCCCAGTCGTAGAATTTAACCTATATAATCCAGTTTTGGGTCCACAAATGCTTAGAGTAAAACTAGTGAACACCCCACCAATCCAAATAGCCAAACCACGGGTGCGTAATTTAAAATTCACTGGCACGTCCAATCAGATTCGTGCAAGAGGCATCGATTGCCGCAAATTGCGGAGTGCACTGCACGCTTGGTCATAGCATGAATTTAAACCAATACTTGACATAGGGATGCGATTGAGCTGCCATGATAAACGTTGGATCCTGATGCAAAAAAGGTTGTGAACCACTGACACTAACAGGCCATTCTGTCACTAAGACATCTGTTCCATTGATAAACCGACAAAGACGGAAAACAACAGAGACCAGAGATCAAGAGGACAGTTATACCCTGCCACGTCGTCCTGCGATTGTGCAACCTCGACTAGGTAACAAATCTGAGACGAGCACGACGGAACGTTCTGGAGAAAAACACACGGCTAGGATTCCCTAAACATTCCAGTGCCGAGCCCTGAAGTTAACCGGCACAGAGAGTCGGACAAACGAGAATATAGAATGAAATCTTAAGTCAGCATCTTCTACAAAAGGACTGGCCCAGCCCTCCACAGACATTCCATTGTTGGGAAAAAGAAGAAGAAAACAGGATAAAACGTACCCAAGCCACACCCACCTAACGCCTGAACAAGGGACGTCGCCATGTTAGTCAGATACCGTGTGACAGCTGACAGGCTGGGACACCCGTGTGAGCGATGACCAAGAGCACCCCGCCCTCTCTGAATAGCACACGCATCCCAGCATCATCATGAATCAGTCGAGTCCGCCTGAAAACCGCCGCGTTGTTCGTTTGGCACAAAAAAAAAATGGCTGCAGAAAGCAGGTAGCGGAGAAAACAATGCATGGTAAAATGTGGATAAACCTCAGGCCGTCCTGCTTCATGTGCAGGAGCGAATCCACAGGGAAGGACCTGCAGTCGGGAACTTTGTTGACCGAGGTTCAGGTCCAGAAAGGACAAATCCAGACCAGGATTTTGTTTCAACCAACTGAGTAATCTGTGATCGTGATTATTTATACTCCACTGGTTGATTGCGACATCTTGGCCTGGATTTTTTTCTCTTTCTGAACCTGAATCATCCACTGTTTGTTATGGATGGGGCAACGCTATTCAACCCGCGGTTCTCAAGGGCCGAGCCCTGCCGCTTTTCCAGCCTTCCTTCACCTGTGAGCCCGGTGTGAAGCCCCTGGCCAATCAGAATCGGTAATTATTAAACTAAGTACCTGGGAGGACTGAAAACAAGGCCTGGATTTGGAATCGTGGGCCTGAATTGAATAGCCCTGATCTACAGCGTCGCCAAAGTGTCATTTACTAATCATCTCATATGATCTGTGGTTAGAGCGCTGCTTCACTGCCCAGCGGAGACCTGCCGATCCCTCCAGATGAAGATCGACACGTTTCCACGCTTTCTGACTGCTGCTTCCTTATGGGCGCATGGCGTCGGCAGGGAAAGCAGGAACCCCAGCAGTTAAATTCATTAATCGAACTCCAGGTGGGACGGCGATTAGTCAGCAGGGTACCTGCAACCGCTGAACCGGGTCTGAGATACAGGCATAATGAACTAGCTCCTTTCCAGTCTCGCTAGCTGCTTACAAGTAACTTTATATTAGACCTCAGAAGCAAATATGAAATTATCTATAGTCAGTGACACGGCGTCAATAAGAGTAGTAATAATTAGGGACCGTCAGACGTGCTGGAGGTCAGTGGCTTTGTGACACACACCTGTGCCTTTCTTCCCTTGCTGAGTCACTTGACAAGGGGAAAATAAAATAGCTGGTTGTTTTTTTCCCCCCAGGGAGCCGTCAAAATAAAAAAGAAACAGCACCCGGATACTATAAGTGAGCCGTTCCACTTTAACGCTTTGATTTCGGCGCTAAAGGCAATACGAAGGTAACAACAAGATTATTTTGTTATTTTACTTTAGTCCGACCATCTCCATACTTTTCTTTCTGTCCAAACACCCTGCCGCGTTCCCGGATTCTGCATTTCGCTGCCTCGTTCGGTAGTGCGAGCTGATGTTTTGCCGTGTGGTCAATGACCTGTCAGATTCTGACACTAAGAATGTTATGTTTCAATGACACTCTGGGACCATAAAAATCCATCATGGCGGGTAACTGTCGGCTGTCCCCGTGGCATAACGGTGACCCCTATCTCCGAGAACATTAGCCGCCTGCTCTAGGTAGAGTGAAACCTTCATAGACCTCCTACTCATCACTCTCCAGGCCTTCACAAGAACCTGTGCAGCAGCTAGCATCAGGCTGAGTATTGTGGAAAGTATGTGCTGACTGCATGGACAGAATCCTGCTGGATCTGAGCTGCAAACACTGGATCTGGCAGTCGAAGGTACACCGGCACTCCTCTCCCTCCACGATCCTCGCTCTTCAGCCAGATGTTCGACTGCTGTGACTCACGCATTCGGAGGTAACTCCTCGATCAGACAAAAGAAAAGGCCGTGGGAGAGCGCGCACATCGCATTAAAAGGTTCTCGGACCCGTCGATGATCAGAAATAGCCAATTACGACTCCCAAAATGCACTGCTTCTCACATCCAACTGGCGATGACGGCAAAGACTCACAAGTTCACTCCAACTCACTGCCTCCACACCGATAGAACTAGTGAGAAAATGTCTGAGAGAGAAAAAAAAAAAAAACATCTGAATGATATCAACTGTAAAGGCTATAAAGAGCCAGCAAACAAACAGCAGATTAAAAAAAACAGAAGGAAAGAACTAATAAATCATTTAGACTCTTGAAAGGAGTTTCCTGACAGGCCATGAGAGAGCATATTAACTCCGGGACAATGCAACTGAGGACTCTTCCACTTGATAAGTTCCCGGGGGAAAAGATGGTCATTTTTACTGGCTCCAATGAGAACATTGCCAGAATTCATAGCGTCACAAGCTTCAGTCTTTGTCCAATTCGAAACATATGCATTGTTTAGACCATTGGTCGTCTTTGGGCAACCGTTAAGCTTAGTTATTGTCGGCTTTGTAGACACCATTGTTTATCGTTGCCCCACACACGTTTCCATGCCTTGTGTTCAGTTCCCGTTCCTGGGGATTCTGGATCCGTATTATAAAAAATGGTCCGTGAACGACTGGAACGTTTGAGACATCAGAATGGATATTTTTCCCAAACCAGTATTAAAAAGTTCTGCTTCCCAAGAGACGTCCAGCCGAGGGAAAAATCTTCCTGAGAAGCTGCAAAAAGGTCCCAAAAAAAAAAAATACAACCTCTAACCATGACTCAAGCTGTCGCACAATGCACCGGGGGCACAGACTGACCAAACATTCCATGGGGGTCTGTTACAGGAAGGTGTCTGCATTCCCGTCACTCAACGTGCCTCGTCAATGGAGAAGATCCACATCCTTCCCAGATAACCAGCAATTCCCGTACATACGCATACAATCTCTCCAGTTCTTTGCGTGACATTATAAAAGACATTAGTATTGGGTACTAATATAAATTACAAATGAACCCATTGTGGATCAGGCATCCCGCCATCTACTGGACTGATGGAATTTATCTAAAAGAAAATCACCTTGTGCGTTAGCTCAGCTGGTAAGTTTCTCATGTTAGGCTGCTAAATCCCTTCAAAGTCTGACCCTCCTTAAACGAGCTGTAATCTGTTGTCTGTCCCAGGAAAAACTGTGTTTTAGCCTATGTGACACAGTTCTGGCGAGCTGCCTTGCCTAAGAATCTCCCAGCCTGTCCTCTACATAGATTAACCAGTGTGCACATCACTATCTGCTGAGCTGGATGCCTGTCCTACATTTATTGTCACGATAAACGTTATTCAGCCGGTTAGAGAACATCAAACTGGTTCTGCCACCGATCCGTGCATCTCCCCGTTTTCCACAGCTGGCCGTCATAAGCAGAGGGTTTCAGAGGAACTTGGACCCTGTCCCGGGGGAACCGAGGGCACAAACAGAAGCAGCCTGGTCTGCCGAAATCGCAAGGCTATGAGAGAAAACAGGAGTACTGGAAGGACACCCATGTGGACACAGGGGGAGTTTTCAGGGGCGCCATGGCAGGGGCAGGGGGGGTCAAAATCCCTAGCAGCACCCCAGGGAATATTCACAGCTGAACTATTCTGGTGAAGTACCTCACTAAAAAGGTACAACAGCAGGAACCTTCTGGCATCCTGCGCTAGGAACCTTACATTAGTTGCTCGATAATGATGTGTCATAAGCATGAAATAACAATACAGTTACCAAGACTGACCACCCTCTCCCAGCCCTCAGCCCCCAATGGAGGCCATTTCCACAGCCAATTGTTTCGGGCGTCTTTCAGATTAAGCTGCCTTTCCTCTCCGATTCTTTGCCGCGTGTCTTTTTTTCCCCACCACATTGTGTCAGAAACAATAACAGAATTTTCACCAAACGAGCACACAGCCTCCCTTTTGTATGGTTATCCTTGGGCCTTTAAGTGGCTACATTGACGTGCGAGTTTCATTACCTCATAATTATTTATACAGCAGATGCTCTTACAATTGAGCAATGAACAGAGTGGGGCTCAGCAGGCTAAGTCTCTAGCTGTCATCGGAAGGTTGTTGGCTTGAACCCCGACCTCGGCAGAATAAACACAAGTCCCTAGGCCGATGACCCCGTCCTCCATACGCTGGCTGACCCCGTGCTGTGACCCCCAATCTTGCACCCACTTGCATACACATCTCAGGGAGTGGAAGATAAGGCAGGCAGAAAGAGACCCCCCCTCATGGGGATTAATAAAGTATCGCTCTCCTGTTCTCGCAGTTCGTTACTCCAGGGATGGGAGCTGAACATCTCAGCTGGCGGCCAACATCGTCTCTGATTTTCATAGGAAAGAAATTGCATCAAACCATGGACCCCCACGTTGCATTTCTGCGATGGAATTTTTCCTTCATTATATTGTTTTTACCACATCAGCTCATCACTCCAGGCAGCTAATCCACTGCACAGTGCTTAGTCTCTGGATTTAATTAATTCCCTCCATTGTCCCACAAGCAAAACAATAAAATCTGATACACTTTTCAACCGCAACAGTTCTTTATGAAATGAAGTGACCAAACCCTTCACAATCCTCTTAGAAATTAATCTCGTCTTGTTCACAGGATAAATTTCATCGATTGCACATGAAGTAACTATATAAGGTCGTCACAGGGGATCATGCAGAATAAATGCGGCCTAAGCCACACAAGCACCTAGGCATGCAGAGCCCTCAAGAGTGTGTGAGACAGGCAGCAAAGTCGGCAGATTCGACGCACTGGATTACCGTAACTTTAGGGACTCATCTCCACTGGAGCACTGAAATAGCGTATCTTTAGGGACTCGTTTGCACTGGATTAGCATAGCTTTAGGGACTCATCTGCACTGGAGCACTGGATTAGCGTAGTTTTAGGGACTCATCTGCACTGGAGCACTGGATTAGCATAGTTTTAGGGACTCATCTGCACTGGAGCACTGGAT
>JABFDZ020000047.1:12771873-12789046 GCA_019775955.2 Pollimyrus isidori
GGGGGTATTGTTTTTATTATGTAAAGCATTTAACATTGTGTATATTTGAAAAGTGCTATGTAAATAAAGTCTGATTGATTGATTGATTGATTGATTGATTGATTATTAGTAATGTAGTTAGGCAGTTGCAGCGTAAACCCATATACGTAACAGCTCTTACTGGATGAGGTTGGCTGCCCCCTGCCTTAAAGCAAGAAACACATAAGCTGAAACTATACTAGTAATACTATACTACATACTTAAGAACACATATTAAATACTAAAAAAAATATAAAGAAATAAAGTTCAAATTTACATTTCCAGTTTGTCACCTTTTCGTCATAGGGTCTCCATAAACTCTGCATCTCGGATATTTTTTTTGCATAAGTCTAGAATTAAACAAATTCGGTTTTAAGCAAGTGGGGAGTTACCCATGTACCCTGGTCCCGCAGACTGGCACCTGAATCATATTTTTATTGTATTTCATTAATATTTGTTCAGGGCATATTTGGCTTTATTATGCCTTATATGGTTATACTGTAAACGTCCCGCAGAACCGGGCTGGATGGGACACTGAACTCCAAGGCCGAATGTCAGGATTGGTCACCGTCTTGTGTCAATTCCCTGCTTGGCCAGCTGGTGGCACCCTGGTGTGTTCGGCTGCCGCATGGCTGAATGGGCTAAATGGATGGCTGTTTACCAAGCTTCCTTACTCCTGAGTTCTGTCGTTCCCCCACCCCAAAATTTTTACATCCTTGTTTCTGATTCCCTGCCTATGATTGGTTTAGTAGCCATTGATCCCGAGTGACACCATCTTCTCGAAGAGAAGCACAGGCTCGGGGGAACCTGACTGTCCTGCAGGGATGTACACGGCTGGCTACACGGTAGACGGATGGGAGGAGTGGAGGGTCGTGTGTCTGGCAGCTCTGTGCGTGGAGGACATCGAAGTTATCTACCTGTTCGGAACCGTGATTACAGGTATTATGCCGATTAGATTAGCCATTTCCCTGGTTTATCGGAAATTGCAGAAGACGGTGACAGCCGCTCAGAGCCCCGTTAGGCTGCCCGGGATGATCGATTGAGTGCCGACTGCTCTGCCAACTCTGACTGTGGGTTTTAGATCGCAAATTGGATGTTATTGATCACAGGCCTGATAACATCACGGAGAAGCTCACGGCTCTGCGGAGGATTTTGGATGGCGGAGACCAGCGTGGACAGGAGCTGTGAAGTTACAGCATCTCGCCCGGAAACCCAAACAACCCTATTCTACCTGCTTTTCGGCTCCCCGCTAATCGACACTGACCTTGGCCAAGGCCGCTGCTGAATTCAACAACCCCCCCGGCAGAACAAGGCAGTGGGACTCTTGCATTGCTCTCCCCCAACCCCAAGGACACCTGGACACACACACACACACACACACACACACACACACACACACACACATACGTACAGATACGCACTCACCTGTGACCGCCGTCTCTGTGGCTGTAGGGCTGGAAAGCCTCACCCATATTGTCCTTTCACTACGCCGCACCGCAACAGGCCACCACAGACAGGCCGGGACACACGTGCATTCCACAGACCCACAAACAATCTCTCACCTCAATGAAGACAGTTGATTTGCATTGTGGGTGAGGGTTATGAGAATGTTGGTTCACACCAGTACACAGATTTTTAAAATCTTTTTTATATGGTACAAAAAATTGTTTTTACATTGCTGAGGTCAATTTAACATGAAACACGTTTATAAATCATTACAGTTGGTTGTCACGCATGCCACCGTGCCTGTTAGTGATATCTGAACGCTATACAACTGCTAAGCTTTTATGATAAACCAGTCATCTGTGTACTGAGAGTGTCCCTTCATTTTCATTCATGTACCAGCAACTAGACTGTTTTTTCTTTTCTTTTTTCCCTTCAGTAGACACTTTGTAATAAGTCATTTATATTTTTCCATGCACAGTGTTGAAATGTGGGTCTCGTAGCTCTGTGGGACCATGACAGACGGGTGAGACCACAATCTAAGTGGCCAGAAGTGGACATTTCAGGTCCAGAAAGTAAAAACCCAGAGCAAGATTGTGTTTCAACCAACCAGCTGAGTCACTGACTCTTTATGATCAGCTGGTCGGTTGAAACCAAATCCCAGCTTGGATTTTGACTTTTGGGACCTGAAATGTCTACCTCTGGTTGGGACCATACTGTGTGGTATTTAAATCTAATTCACCATATGATGATGTTCTGAGTAGCAGACGTTCTGGGCTTGAAAAAGAATGAGTCGCTGACCTGGTTCTCAGACAGGTACCACACCTGATACCTAAGATGGCCTTCAGCAACCTCCCACGGAGACAAGGCGAAGTGTGGGGGCAGGGACCATCGCAGCTGCAGGCAAGGGGGGCGCCCTGCTACGGGGCCGAGCTGGGAAAGTTCAGGGGGGTACAGCCTCACTGGGGTGGAAGCACAAGAAGCACAGTAATCACTTTTAGGTCATCAGACGCAGCCCTCTGCTCAGAAACGAGGTCTGGAGCACCTCCGAACGGGAACGGAACCTATTTCAAGGCCGTGGAGGCAACGGTGGGCTGAGGTGGCCTCCCCGTGGGTTCCGCGCGTCGTCACGGCGATGCAGTAGTAAGCCGTCACCGTGGTGATGTTCACCGAGCAGTGGTCAATCACCGTCTCGCAAAACCGGGCCTTATACACCTCGCCGTTCAACGCCAGGGTCCTAGTGGTGAGTGAAGACATACCAAGCTGAAATGAGCCATCACTCTTCCATGCGAGCCGTGGTAGACATTTCCTGTCGACATCTTAAACACGTGCCTTTACTAAAACTATCACGCTATGTGGTGCTGATCAGGAGACAGAAACCAGTCTGATCATAATCGCCCATGACATCCTGCACAAACTGTCAAGTGAAACCACCTTCCCCCTCAAACTGATTCACACTCGCTCGCTTCAGGGCAGGAAGCTCACCTGACCACAGCAACCAGGGACACGCACTGATATTTCAGGGCCTCCAGCTGGCATCGGCCCCAATATATCTTAGATTTAAGCTCCGCCCCAAAAGTCCTGAGAGTTTAGAACACAGTGCCGAGCAAACAATCTACACTATAGGCCAAAGTTGGGGAGATACTTCCAATTTTTAGAGATTGCGAAACTTTAGTCCAGTTGCTTATTTTATCGACCAGCGTGTGATATTTCTAAACATCACCCACCAATATCTGTGTAGTGATTCTTAAGGCGTAATGCCAAAAATGCAAGGCGCTTCCACGATTTTGCCCGCTGTTTTAAAAAGGACAGCGATTACGCCGACTTCGGCCTTGGGTGCCGGGAGGAGGTCCCCGGCTGTTTCAGAAACAGAATATCCGTACCAGCATCAGCAGAGGACGCACGCTGGCCGCAGACTCTGACAGCTGCAGCATTTCAGCCTTTACTGAAGTTCTGCTGAGCTGGATGCGGCCGAGGGGCCTTTATCTGCTCCTGATCTGCCCGAGTCACTGCCGGCTGATTGCACATTTATACCCGCAACACTGTTCATGCACAATGAGATGGTGACACTTTCCTGTCTCCTAGCTAAGAGACCTCCCCCCCCTTTTTAATTTCTTCTTTTGAACAAAGATTCACAGACCAGAAGGCAAAAAAGTCACTACAAATGTTACTGCATGGCAGAAGAGTATTAACTGTAAATACAACAGTAATAAAATAGCAATAGAAAATAGCAATAGATCTTGTAAAAATGATCTTTAAACACCACATTGCTTGATCTTCAGGACGGTATCTATACACAATTCAATTCAGTTCATTGAGCAAGAAAGTTATATCATACAATAATTAAATCAATACTGGCTTGTATGTAGCCTCTGAGATCGGCTCTGGACCCCCCCCCCACGCCCCCGATCTTGAGTAGAAGTAGTTTCAGAAAATGGAGGGATGGATGGATTGATTAAGGTACCTAAGAACTATTCAATAAATGCCTGCCTTGTGCAAACAGAAGAGATAAAATGGAGAACAAGACTGTAATAAATCCAACACTAATCCCTGAACAGCAACAGGCCAGAAACACTCAGTCCAGAGCAGTTACTGCAGAAACAAGGCGAGCGTGAATCTGCCCCTACTGACGTATGCGTGGGCTGAGCTAATTAGCATCTGCTCAGAGGGCGCCGCTGCGCTGAGCTTTACCGAGCTGCACCGTTTTAATCAGCGCGAGTGTGCCGGCATGGTGCGTGCTGGCGGTGACGTCCAGCCTCAAGCTCAGTTATCAGTTCATCTCCAGAAAACAGTCACTGCCACCATCTCACCGCACTTTCCATTAGCGAGGCCTGTCAATCAATATTGTGCACGAGGACTTTCCGGGAGCAAGAGTGCAATCAAAGGGGGTCGGGGTGGGAGGGGGTCGGTCGCCGACTTACTCGTTGATCTGCAGGATATATGAGGTTCCCGGGATTGTGCTGTCAGGTTCATGGTCCCACCAGCAGGTGGCATTGCTGTGCTCCAGGAACTCACAGTCTAGAAGGGTTGGAGGGGGAGGGGGCAGGGCTATTGGGGCAAGCAGAGATCACGTTAGACCAACATGAAATTAATTAATAAGTTTAACACATGAGACTATAGAGCCATATCCACAAAACGCAATTTATCTTAAGTTGCGTATTGCAATAATTACAGAGAAAAATATTATATTTACATAGGCCTACTATATAAATAAATATTTATAGAGGAAATAAAAAGAAATATGGGCTAATTTTTAAGGGCCCCTGTCACTCAGAGGATCTCGGACTCACCCTAACTCCACCCCTCCCCCCATGACATCCCTACATATAACAAATTTGTTATCCCAGTCACCACAGCCCTCACTACACCTGCAATGAGTGCAACTCCCACTGTGAGAGCGAGGCAGCCAGCCGCAATGCAATGCATCACAGTCACGCCTCCGTGTGTCCAGGTCCAGGCGTAACACCTGTAAGGCACCGTCAAATAATGACCCACGATCCACGTAACAACATTCTCATTACTCACATTTTACTCTGATTAAAAACCATCCATCCATCCATCAACATAACCACTGAACCTCAACTGGGGTCGTGGGGCGGCGAGGCTATCCCGGGAACAAGGGGAGCAGGCGGGAAGCAGCCCTGGGAAGCTGCCAACACACCCCGGGGCGGCCGCGCACACACACACAATTACAGGGCCATGGTCTCGCGTTTGGACCGCGGGAGGAAAGCGGAGCCCCGGCGGAAACCAACGCGAACCAGGGGAGAGCGTGTTAAAAAAAAAGAACCCGGGACCAAACCCAGGATCTTGCTGTGAGGCAGCAGCGCTAACCACTGCGCCCCATAACACCGGACAACAAATTTTAACTTTCTTTCTGCTTCCGAAATAAAAAGTGGTGTTCCTAAATATATTAGGCTATAGTCTAGCTATAAATATTAATGCATTTCCCCCGGCTTACACGTTTGGAAACACTGCACAACAAATTTTCTTTATGTTTTGCTTCCTGGAAAGTTTTTGCTGATTGAGACATACCTGTTGGGTATGCACAAATATAATTTTGTTTTTGCTGCATAACGTAGGAACTCTGAGAAATAGACAGTTAACTCTTTACCAGCAACAACGTATTTAATCGCGTTTATGTTTGCCATTATGTTTCGCTATTAAATTCAACATAATTAGAAATGTTTTGCTCTTGATTATCATCTGTGTTTAATGTCAGGTACGTCACGTTGCAGTTTTAAACAGTAGTCAGCAGGAATATTCGTACCTGGTGAAATCAAACGCCATTCTAACAATCTCGAACTCAGCAATTTTTGACTTTTGCTTTTGACAGATCTCTGACCAGATTTTTAAAGTCTAATTATTTTGCAATGTGGATCACCACGGTTCAAAATTCAGATCAATATTCCTGCATTGCAGTTTCTTCATCTGGCTCGTCTAGGGTCCATTCCTCTGGTGGTTTCAGAATTGGAAGACTGTGTTCATGTGGCACATTAAGGTGTTCAATCGACTACTGGTTTTTGGCAGAGAAACCAGACATATTAGTCAAACAGAAGTCAATCACATGGTCTTTCTGTTCTCGCCATATCATAGGGACAGCAAACGACATAGTCTTTCGAGTGCCTCTGAGACGGGGTCTCAGACAGACAGCACATGTTGCACAGCAAATGTGAGGCGCCCATTCCTTGTCTTGATCACTGATTTTACAGCTGGACAGATAATATGCTTTCTTCCCGAGAGCAGTCACTGGGCATCTGCGAAGCGCAAGCGCATATTCGCAACAAATATAGAAGGATGTTTGCGGCTATTAAGACATTAACGAGACATATCAACCGACACCAATCGCCCTGCAAATGTCTATAGCGTCTTACTTGTTTCATTGCTAAGGCAATGCTATATTCTGAAACAATACATACACACTATCAGTTCTATATTAACCCATTGAGCAGCATCTGTGTATGCAAGCCACTTTTATAGTCTGTTGAGGCAGTGTCAAGCTGGCTCCGGCCTGTCCAGACATGCCCAGGCTGTAAACTTCCACAGAACACCTGATCCGATTGCATTCTCAGACTGTAAAACATTGTTGATAGGTCTCTTACAGAAGTGGATTTTTTGGACACATGCAGATATGAGAAAAATACATGACAAAACCGATTTTTTTCCATGAAACAGTACGTGTTTTGCAAATTTGAATGTGATTTTCGTTATCAGCAGCCACAAATCTATAAAAAAAAAAACACCCTTCAGTGTTCAAGAAGCAAAAACTTTGTTGTGCAGTGCAATTAAAGACCAGTCACCCCATATACTCAAAATTAACCGAGAAGATGAATAAACCTACACGAACGTATTTTTCATTCGATTAATAAGTCGAATTTCAAATTGATATCAACATTTCATGCCACTGGTTTTATCTCCATCATTTCCGTCCACATGTAATAGGCTAATTTATGTGTAATATATACTCTTACGGTTATATAACAGTTAACAGCGGAGGTAGAACAGAAACCGGCAGATCTGGTCTCGATCATTGAGTGTCAACACCTGTATTAACAGAAAAAAACGTTAAGTGGTCAAATAGTCACTTCCAATATTCTCAAAACCATTTCCAGTACATTTTTGGGTGGGTGTGTGGTCTCAAAACACCCCTGAAAGTTTAGAAATTAGTTCCAAGAGATTCTTTGGATCTATGGCATGCGTTATTAACGGATATTATTCAACATGCAACACTCGACTGCTCTATGAAATAAAATAGATATCAAGTTCTGTGCGAGAAATACGTGACTAGCTTTATTTAAAAATATTTGTTTACCCATGCATGATAAAGAGTTAAAAAATACAAGACTATGTACTTTGAAAGATATAAGATATGGTAGTATAAAAAGCGACAGAATATATTATTTTTCTGCACGAAAGAAAACATATATTACCTTAAAAAGATGCATTTGCCCGGTATTTTGAAAATGATGTGACAATACCCCCAGAACTGACGACGGTAAGCGATAGTTCTGATAGGAGCAGTCGGTCCCTGCAGTTTTCCGCGCAATCTCAATGGCTTTTAACGCCTCTGATTAAGTTTGCAAGATCACCCGTTCGCATTTATGGCGAATCGGAAGCAGAGAGAGTGGCAATTGTTAGGTCCGATCACTCGGGCTGTAGTCTCCAGTATTTCAGCCCCGACGTCAATTTTCCTTAAAAATAAAAAAGTCAAGCCACAGGTAAACTTGACTCAGCTAGAAACCTCCCTGGCGGAGAGTTAGAAATGCAGTCGGGTCTGATGCTGTGACTGACGTCGGTGTTTTGTGTTTTCTATAAAGCCAATAAACATTTAATGCGACTTATAAATTATGTTCGTTTTAACAAAAGACGTCCGGCTGCATTTTAGATAATTATTGTGATAATAACCCTGACTAAATAACAATCTCAGTCGCACCGACATCAAGTAGCGTACAGAGCGCGTTCGATCACTATGCATTAACACAAGGTACAAGATCCCAGTGGTGACTTCATGAAAGAGAGATAGCTCGATTAGCATTCCCCAGCTAGCCGTGTTAATATGAAAACAACGATCGCAGCACTGAGCAGTTATTACTCAGTACAGATTCAGTTATAGGGTTATTAAGAAATATTCATATGTTGAACATGACTTTGATGCGCCTAAAGTAATGTTTTACCCCCGTAACAATTTACACTTTTTGAGGTTGCAAAAATTTGACTCATTTGAGACGATAAGCAATCGGTGTAATGCGTTATCTGAATCCATTAATGCACATATTATTAATAACAAGCATTCCAAAAAGCAGTGTAATGAAATAAAGTGGTTAAATGTGATAAAAATCTGACACAGATCTGCAACGTTTGTAGCTTCTATGACTTAGTGATAAAAACAGACCACAAATGCCTGAGACTACAGAAACATTATTTAGGCCTACCGTGTATTTTGTACATTACCTTTTTTATATATGAGTAGTCTAAATGTGCATGACTTCACCCTGAACAGCCAGCAGTAACTGCTTGTTCTGTTTGTGTCACACAATGTTGGCATCTTTGGAAACGTGTTAAAAGCAGCAATATTGTGCACAACATCGTCACACGTGTTTTTTTTTCCAGACGCAGAGGACTTTGCCGACAGTGGCTTTCACAGACTTTATTCTGAGCAAAAACACAGGAATTAGCCTATCTGACTGGATCGTTGGCCCTAGATGAGATACTAGCTAGTGGCTACTTCTTTTTGCACTTGCGTGGCAGCGGGGTGCTGAGCTGAAGGAGCCGCAGAGAAGCAGCACCACAGAGGGCAGCCGGACTGATGCGGTAGGGGTCATGTCCTTCAAACAGCGCCCTCCGCTGTTTGGGCTGGGCCAGCACCGGTATCCGCTCGCTGGGAGTCCCACATAGAGCTGACGTTGGGACCGTCCACAGCACAGGCCGATCCTGCTGGTGCTCGGGGTGGTCAGACTTTGGGACTGAAGGGGGTCGGGTGAGTGGGGAGGAGTCCAAGGATGGATGGAGACAGGTGGGGCCACAGAAACACAATTTTTTAAAGTTATCTTCCATTCATCTTTATCCATTTATCCTTCCATTCATCAAAACGTATCTTACCAAGAGATATTTCTTTCTCAGCAGATTCACAATGAACACATATTGCTTCTGAGCCATGATACTTTGAGGAATGGTAAATGAACTGCATTTATATAGCACTTTTCTACAAGGTAAAGGACACTTTGATGGGGGTCAGGAGAAAGTGGGGCTCGAACCTGCAACCCTCTGGTTGCCGAGCAATAGCACTGCCTTCTGCGCCACCAACTTCCCCATAGGAAGTTCATCTGTGAAACCAGCCAAGGACCTGCTGTCACGATAACAGCGACTGTGATTAATACTGATAATTCATAGCCACTCACTGGCCAGCAGGTGTATTCGGGGGGACGTTTTGGTGAGACGCAGCCCTCTGGCAGATGGTTTGTGCTCATCATCGGGGAGCAGGACCGCCGCTCTCCTAGGCTGGGATAACTGGCAGATTCGGGGGCTGGGAGCAGCTGTTCGCATAGACTTACTCACCTGCTACTGACAACAAAGACTGCAATAATCTTCACTCTCCCTTTCTGCAGGCTTGACAACACTTACACGATCTGGCCCATCTGGCTTTTTAATAAAACATGTAGGAGGTTTACTAATATGCATGCAATGCATCCATACATCGTATGGTTTAGCTGTCATTTATGGGTAGCTTTGGTGATTTTTATTGGATTAATACACGTAGCCAATGACAGTAGATGGTAAGCCCGTAAAACATTGCCTTTTCTTTCACCGAGTTATAGTAAAAGAAAACAGCAAACGATGTGTGAACTTAAAGTAGCTTAAGGTGCACAGGTGATCAAACCGTCAGCCAAATGAAAGCACAGTCAATACTCACTGTGGCCAACAGGGGGCGATCTGGTTGCCAGCCCACAGCGGGCGGGCGGGGTATGGCCAGGTGGCACACCCTCTCCGAGGGGGAAGCCTGCAGGGTAGCGGCCGTCACCTGCCATGCCGGAGACCGCCTGCAAAGAATGGAGCAGTAGCTGCACACGAGACATCGGTTTTACCCCAGGTGAAATTCGATAAAATTATTGCAGCCGGGCGAGTGCGGACAAAAAGGCTGTTGCCCTAAAGCTGCTTGTATTGTGACGTGTTGAGAGGTACATTTCACTCACAAGAAAAAAACCCACCCCATTATACGTGGAATGTGCATCAACTATTAAAGTGAACAGGCACAAAAGCATGGCAGACAACCTATCATTAACATACACCTGAAAATACATATTTCTCACTGAGGTTTCCAAGAAAGAATAAAACAGGAGATAAAACAGAACTTAATTTCACCTGTTCTCCTGGAAATTGGGGTGGACCAGCTTCTTATGGGCCAGCCGGGCCCAGCGTGGTGTCAGGTCTGGACACGTGCATGAATAATAGTTTATTGGTTTAAGTATAAAAAATATTTTTAGAAAGAACTAAAATGGCAGTGAATCTTAACCAGGTTTCGTATAGAGAGCCGTCGTCCGAATACAAGCAATATAAAAGTGATTTACATGCCTATGAGCACAGATGGAAAGCAGAGAGAGATATTTACCGAAAGTGGTTGTTGAACCCTTTGATGCCACGGGAAGCTCATCTAGCCAGTATACCGATCTCCTTCACCAGCGAATAGAGATAGAAGTGGGCCCCCAGCGAGAACACGACTATCACAAAACCTTTGAAGCTGATTTATTCCGAGCCCTTGCCTATAGGCGCGTATGCGGGCCACATAAACAAATTATGAAAAGTTGAAATTAAGGAAACTGCAGCGTTGCTGGAATGAATGCCATGATGTCACGGGAAGACTGCTTTTGTAATCGCTGCTGAAATGTACCTTAATTATGGTACCGATCAGTGAGCGGGGTGTCCCCGAGGCGGCGCGGCGTGATACGGCACCTGTCGGGGTATTTCAGATGGTTCGGCTTCGGATGGGCTAGCTGGTCCATTCGCACCGACATAGCCGACTATTCACTGCACGTCACGGTCTAAATCTTTATAACTGTGTTTTATTTATCTGTGGAACGACAATCGGTCGTATCTTACTTCAAAAATGTTATCGCTGTATCAGTATCATTTAACATATTCCGAATGGCAAATCGACAAGTTAACTAATTATTCTTAATAAGCACTCAAACTTGCAATTATATATGTTTTAATTGTTCTGAGAAATGCAAATACATGTAGATATCCTACCTGGTCGCTGTGTCACATAGACGCTAAACCCGGTACCATAGCAACGTGGGCCGACCGCCAGCGTGGGCTTTTTATATTGGCCTAGATTTTAGTTATATCCATTGTACTTAATAGTTTGTTAGCGTGTTTTCAGCGTGTTTTTATTACCCTGACTACCATAAGTAGGCCTAGTTGTAACAGTAGAATTTTAATTAATCACCCCAAGTGGAAGTTTTGCCAACTTTATTTTTTTAGTCTTCCGAAAATACAGAAATAGACTTTTTTTTTCTTTCAAAAATGGGCGATGCAAATAGGAAGCGAGGCAAATGCTACTAAATCAAATACAGGAAATCATTGGGCCCAGTTATCATATTCACTGATCAATACTGCTGGCTCCTCTTGCACGAGGTTTTAATTCCTCCCCTTAGAAAACTCTTTCGGTCGGGGACACAAAGCATTCTGGTCTGCTAGCGATCTTTCATGCACCCTCATTAACGATTTCCTTTCTCTCCTGCTAATACAAATGGTCTCTTTAGAGATATATGGTCTCTGAGCTTTTTTGAATGCAGTTTTAATCACCTAGCTTTATCATTTGAAGACGTAAACATGATACAGCCATAATTTTGCATCACATTTAATAAAGTCTATCGTTATGGTTTACAAAGGGCAGTAAATAAGATAAATATGACATAATATTGTGGGGTGCATTAGATCCCCTGATTGGGTAGGAGGGGAGTTAGTCCCAAGCATGCATCCGTCTCCTTTCTGGAAATACACACTATTTGGAGCCGGACCTCAGCTCAAGGCCTCTGGGTCTCCCTTCCCTTGGGGGTCCTGGCTGCTTGCTGAGATAATAACCCTGTGAGATTTCACACCCTGCCCGTGATATTGGGTAACCTCAGATCGCCGTCCCGCTGCAAAGCTGATTGCTAACTATCTAGCTAATGTTGTTTCCTGTCTAATGTAATATTGCTTGTTGCTCAGCCGGTTATATGTCTTGGGTGCACTCTACACTGAAATTATTCTGCTAAGCACCATCTCCCGGGTTCCACTTCGGCACCAAGACCAGAATATCCCAAGGCACTAATTTCCTGTAGTGGAAGATCCCCGATCTGCAAGCGCGTGGAAAAACAAACCCGTCGTGTAAGTCGTGAAGCTTGGAGTCGTGCGCAACATACGGATGAGATCTTTGTTTTCTGCAATGAGGAGGACAGTGTTATGGTCCGGAGTCGCTCAATTGAATAGATTGGAAGTTGAGAGGCAGGAATGGGGATGTGTGTCTAGGGGGGATGCCTCATATATCGTGTGCATTCACATGTTTAGCAGATGCTTTTGCGTGAGTCTAATAGCATCTAGCAAACATTCACACTGTCGATGAGTCAACCAGGCATGAGCGCAGCTAGGAGGAGCTTCCAGTAAACACCCAGCTACGAGTATCTGCAGGTTTGGTGATCAGCGCTGGCCCGACAGCAGCACCAGGAATTCTGCAGCAGAGTGTGGGGGCCGTGGACGGTCCATCCGACCGGCCTGGTCCCCATGACCCGGCGGCGCGTTCACCGGCTTTGTCGTCTGCGCCGCACGGTCTCGCATACTAATGCCCGGGGAGCCTTTGAATCTGAGGCGGAAGGGGGCCGTGCTGTAAGGCAGAACAGGCGATCGCAGATTCAAAGGGATGCAGATGGTGGGTTTGAAGAGCTGCTGAGTGACGACAAATGTCCACACCTGGTGCACATATAGGCTGAGCTGATCTGAACCGGGACTTACCCGCCCGACGCACAGCCCGCGCTACGCACACAGAATGCGCGCCTCTGCTCTCCTCGCCCCTAATCATCACACAATCCCCCCTGTCAAATGTATCACACTCTTCCCACCACCATTGTGCTCTATACGACGAAATACCGCCGATCATGATCATTATCTTGCAGCAATCTTACAGCTGTCAGATGCTGCCTTTCTCAGGCCTAATCATTTAAGTCACATGCATTCGTTTAAGTTCAGTGCAGTATTTCTCTTCCAACTCCGTACTCCATGACAATGTATTTAGACATTGCTATGCACTATTTCTATATTATTGTTATTGCATTTTTTTTTTAGCTTGTATAGTTTTTATTAAGGCCTCTACTTGAGCCAGCTGAGGCGCGCAAGGCCCACAGGGACCAGCAGAGGGCATCGTGCTCCAGCTGCTCCGGAGCTCCCCGGCCCGATTTCCGGGCCCAACTCCCTCGGCGGCAGCTCAGGGGCCTCGAGATGCGAATCGAGTCAAGGACGGGATTATGTCCGGGGAAGGGAACCTGATTCACGGACAGCCGGTGTGGGTGTCAGTAGGTCCGATCATATTCAAAGCATAATCCCTTAGCTCCTGATCTTTCCAATAGCTACAAACTCCCCTGGGGTGCGCGTTTTCGAGATGACCTCTCAATCAGCCAATAATAAAACAGTGGTTCTCAGCTCCAGTCCCAGGGACCCTCTGTGATTGGCTGATTGAGAGGTCATGCCAAAAACCCGCACTGGCCCTCCATGGATCAGGATCCCCACCCCTAACTTATATTCACCTGATGCTTTTGCATTCAAAACAACTGATACTAAAGGGAGGAGATACAGTTGTTTTCCATGGGGTTTGAACCTACAACGTTTGCAATGTTAGCACAAGGATCAGTTACAATCACTCTGGAGCACAGAAAGATGCATGGCAAGGTATTTTAATGCTGCAAAATGTGTACAGTACACACTGTATCACCTGTGCAGCCTTTACATGCGACGCATGATAGATGCCTGTAGCAGTCATAAAATCGCTCGTCGGCTTCAGCTGCCCACGTGACGTCGGGTTAAGATGCTCCCATGATGACCGGGGCTCACCCATTTAAAATCGAGACCATTCTGGGACAACCACGGACTGTATGTTTGAAATATCGATGTTGGTTAAATATACGTTACCACCTGATTCCATAACTGATATAATTACGTAAAAAAACAATACTTCTAATCGTGTGAATTATTTTCAGTGTCTTTCTTTCCATTGTTAAATAATAAATTAGTACAATTCTGTTGAAAGATCAAGAACTGAACATCATTAAATCATCATTAATCCCTGATATTCTTCATAAAGTAAACGTATAGTAATTATCTTGCTGTATTTATTTCTACAGTCTTGTGTACTTTACAACAGGTTCGGTAACACGTTTTAATTTCCTGCAAACAAACGCTATACCAATTGATCCATTAGGAGGAGCCATTGTTCTTGCAAAATATAGAAGTCGGATTGTCGGATTGGGATTTTATTTCCTGCTTGGTTTGTAATGTTGTGTTTTGGGGGACAGTTTTTGCAAGTCACTAAACTTAAAACTCTTTTTCAGAAATCACACAAATTCAACAGAGTCAGGCGTCATATATTTGGAGAAAACTAGGCTTGTACGACGCTACTTGCTCCTCACTGCAAAGTGGTGGTCGTACGGCTCGCGGTTCTATGTCTCACGATGTGTATCAATACTATCAATAATACTAATAACATATTTATTACAGAAGCTGCCTAAGATTTAGTCGAAGTTGCAATGTTGGTGCTATGGACTAATTTCGACTGCGAGCCAATCTTAATTCAGTCTACCACTAGGAAATCTCCCCATGTCGAACGGCATGTATTATGAATGTAAATGTTTCGCATTCATTTCCATTTTTGTCGTGTTGGATCATTTGGAAAAGCCGAGCAGGAAAAGAAACGTGACGTCTTTCACCAGAACACTGCACACTTTTACATTTTGGATTTTCAATTAAAAACCTGTCTGCCCACACATTTACGCATGTATGTAAGAGTTTTATTACCTTGTAAAGTCTGTATGGCTTGTAAACTAACCCAGACGATTTTGATGTAGCCTATTTTAGGTTTATAATGAAATAATATTGATTTCTTGAGTGAGTCTGACAGCGTCTGCGTCACGCGTGAGAGTGGGCAACCCCGGTATACTATAACTTTATCTCGAACCCACTATAATTTCTCTTTCAATATTCAAATATCCTCTAATTTTAAGTCGGCACACTTAGAATGCAGTTCTTGTATAAGCTACCACTTACCCAGCAGTTCATTTCCCTTTACACGCTGCATGAAGCCTCAGGCTATTCCGCAGTTGTTACCATGGATTTTGCTCTGGTCTGTGTCTCGTGAATGGTGTGACATTCTTCTCCTGACTAATACATATGGTACTATGTCCCACCCGCTGTCTGGGGTCCTTCATGTAATACTAGGCTTATAGTTCGTAGGAAGCACAGACCATTTTAGAGAATGAGGAGTGCAATAGGTAACGGATCGCTTACTGGGGCTGGACAACAATGTAACTGGAACAGGCTTATATGTAGGCCTACACGTCCTGGTGGCCGGTCTTCACTGAATGCACATTCCATCAGTAAAAGCAGAGTGTTAAGTGAAGGTTAAATTAACAAAGCAATACTGCACTCCACGCAACATAATGGGAGACATACCAGAGCTCAAAAGGGGACACATTGTTGGTGCATGTCTCACTGGTGCATCTGTGACCAGAGTGGCAAGTCTTTGTGGTGTATCGAGAGCTGTGGTATCCAGGCTTATGTCAGCGTATCGCCACGGAGGATGGACCACGTCCATCAGGAGTAACTGAGGGTGCAAGAGGAAGCTGTCCGATAGGGATGTTCAGCCACTAACCCGGATTGTATCCAAGAACCATAAAACCACAGCTGCTGAATCCACAGCAGAATCCCTCTGGCCGCTCTGCACGACTCGTATCTGTTATTCCCAGGACAAATTGATGCTGTACCGGCCGTGAAAGGAGGCCCTACACCATACTAATAAATGATTGTGGTGCGAAACCTGGTGTTTCATTAAATTGTCCAACTACTGTGTATTTCTGGAACTTTCTCTACTTTCTACTAGCGGACCTGTGGGAGGGACGAAAAGAACGCAAGTCCGATCCTGCTTTCAGGGTGTAAACTTTCAGTGATTAATTTCTCCCACTACAGTGATACTGTCGACCCTCCCTCTATGACTGGTTTTACCCGTCAGGGCTATTTGGTCATTTACTTGCAGTTTACTTCAATTTAAGTCTAGTTCAACTTCGTATCAATACATTTTGCGGTACATTAGCTGTACAGTGATTTGACAAAGCAAATACATTATTAACAAGCACATTTATCTTTGCGGATTAACATTTAAAAACTTCCTCGTGGCCGGTAGCAGCGCAAAGAGGGAAACCACGTATCGGGCACAGCTTTCACATTTCTATTAAAAGAATATATTCATTTTGTAACACGTACATAGGTTAAAGTGAGGAATCTGGCTTACTGTATCACACTGGGATCTTTATATTCCCTTGTGCTGTGACTGGTTTGTTTCCTTGATTGAAAAACTCACCCAGTTACCATCAATTTATTTCAGCTTCATGATCGCCGCATTCCATTTTGTGGTCGAGCCGTTTCATGAAGCGAACGCATATCTATGATATCATCAACGAGCATATTTGTCTTTGCTAGCAGATTGTTAACATTTAAAATGTTAGTCGATGCCTGTAGTGTCACAGCGGGGAAAACCACACATCATACGGAGTTGTAACATTTTTATTAAAAGAGTACATTCATTTTGTGACTTTACATAGGTTAAAGTGACACTAGGATATAACAATGCATAGGCACAGATCCATAACTTTGACTATAGATGGTCGACATTTGCTTATATGTGAAGAAACAAATCATAATTATTATTCCTCCACAGGATAGCATCTTGTATTGACTTGTATGTCGATAATACATCGCAGAAGCGCTCAGATCCAGTTTTATGTGTTTGACTTGGGGTGATTAGTACATATGAGCCTTTTAGTTATGTGGCCTTGTACCTGTGTACTAAAGGATGAAAGATGAAGGATGTTTCATTGTTATTCCAAAATATATTGTACATAAAGGGAACAAAATGAATCCAAAACAATAATACAAAAAAAGTGAAAAAAAAACAAACAAATGAATAACATTCGGTTAT
>JABFDZ020000047.1:12803376-12814484 GCA_019775955.2 Pollimyrus isidori
AAAGGAAGCCAACCCTTGTAGTTCACTCTGCAGAAGGTGGCTACCCTTGCAAGTAAATCTGTGTGAGTGTGTCTCATGTCAAGGTGAACAGATAACTCAGATCTGAATCCACCCAACACCATCTGACCACAAGGAGAGCACCCTAACCCTCTGAGCGACAGGCAGGCAGGTTCCCTTTAGAGGGACAGAGGTAGGAATCGGAATCCCACCTTGCTGATTTAACCCAGAAGTATGGCTGGGGCTCAGAGCTGCTGCCATCGATACTGCTCATATAATGCAGAACACACGGCTCTAACAATCACCCCAAAACTCCCAGCGAGAAGCTGGAGATCAATGGCCGCGTCAAATCGTCGGACACAAAATCCATTTAGCCGAAGCTAATGGTGAGCTTCAAACGGACGCGCGGCTATCCAGCGCAGTTAGTTACAGCCGCCGAGTGTTTCAGCGCCAGTGTCACAAAATGAGGATGAAACTACAATTTAGTGACAACAGCGGCACTTAGGGACCGAGGATAAAGCACCGCAGAGAGCGGCGAACGGAAGGAGGAAAGGAACCGGGGAAACTTTAACCTTCAGATGACACTCTGCTGGCGGGTGCCCCTGCTGTCTCCATGGTGATGAGAACCCCCCCCCCCTTCCCCCAAGGACAGACCCTGAGGTGGGAGTAGCGGGTGTGTGTAGGATTTTTTATGTACGGGAATAAAGGAACAGCACTGAAGAAGCCCGTAAAGCGGAGTATGGATGCTGAAAAATTGGGATGGAACCATATTCTACCGATGGGAATTAAAAATGGAACGCAGAAGGAATCAGGGCATTCGGGGGGTCAGACACCTGCGTTAACTGACGTCTCCCAAAACTTCCCAGCATGCAAAGCGCCACGCACGCATTCATCACTCAGTCGATATGTCTGCCACGGTCTCCTAAAAGGGGCCCACCGGTCATTCAGCCTGCAAACCCAAGCTTCCTGCCCCAATCTAACGTCTGTGGGCAACAGACGAGCGTGGAACCGAACAGGAATCAAACTCACTCTCCCATCCACTGCATCTCACCATGGCCGCAGCCTCCCCGCTATGGAGGATGAGGGATGAGGTGATAATTAAGGGAGAAGTTGGCAGGGGGGGAACTGGTGCGGAGTTTCAGACCAGACCATGGAATGGAGAGAGAAAAAAAAAGTGCGACATTCAGGCTTAGAGAGACGGGGAAAGTGAGAGAGGGACTGAGAGTGAGAGAGGGACTGAGAGTGAGAGAGGGACTGAGAGTGTGAGAGAGAGACAGAGAGAGAGGGACTGAGAGTGTGAGAGAGAGACAGAGAGAGAGGGACTGAGAGTGAGAGAGGGACTGAGAGTGTGAGAGAGAGACAGAGAGAGAGGGGGGGGGGATAAAAAATTGCACAGGGGACACAGAGGGACGTGGAAACAATCAGACTTGGCGGCCAGCACATCACAGTGCATTAAGCGCCGCCCTGCAGGCTGGAAGAGGGAACAGCACCTATTTCTGTGCCACTCTTCCTGGCAATAACGATGCTGGGAGAGAAGCCAGAGGGCGCCGTACCGGCAATGACCCGCTGCGCCTCATACGGCTCCATGTAGCCGTTGCTTTCGGTCGGGACCAGCTCCATCCCGGGCCTCATGGGACGCAGGTCCAGACGGGCGTCAAACGGGTCCGAGTAGTCTGTGTCTCGGGCCAGGGGTGCCGACGGGACCACCTAGGATGGCAAGAGGTCACAGATCCGGTCACAGAGGTGTGAAGACACACGGGAAGAGGCGCACGGGGAAGAGGCGCGCGGGGAAGAGGAGCGCGGGGAAGAGGAGCGCGGGGAAGAGGAGCGCGGGGAAGAGGCGCGCGGGGAAGAGGCGCGCGGGGAAGAGGCGCGCGGGGAAGAGGCGCAAACGCAGGCCGCTGGCCCGCTTCTAGGAAATGCCACTCCGGTGTCGTGCCGGAGGCCTCAGTCGTCTCGCCGCGACTAAATGCGTCCTTCAGATCTCACCCTCGCTTTACCCAGCATGCTCCACTGGAAGGGATGACCACTGGCTTTCCCAAAAGCGGTCCGACGGCATCTCGTCAGGGGCCGGCGACAGACCCTAAGCGCGTAGACCTCCTCCGGCTGCCAGCCCAGTGCCTCTGCGCGGAAACTTTGGCCTCATTAAAGGGGATGTAATAATCACCAGACCGCGGGTGGCGGCGTGAGCTACAGAGCTGCGCTTTTATAGCATTCCTGTACGTCTGCGCAGACGAGCCTGACTAATACGCCCACCCTGCCGCTCCCGCCACACAGATATGCCCCTGGGTCTAGCACCACCTCCACTGGGGCAGTGCCACTGGGCCAGTGAGGAATGCAGTGTGGGGGTTGGGGGCACGCAACATTCCAAAGAGCTACTGCGGGTTTCTGTGTGCGTCTGTATGTGCGTTAGTGTGTGCGTGTGCGTGCGTGTGTGTGTGTCTGAAAAGTAGGCTCCAGTCTTTGGGTCGCTGTTTGGGCACGACCAGAATACTTTCTCCTAACCCTCCTGGATAATGTCAGTCCAAACCACTGAACAGACATGCAGATTCCTTCACCTGCTCATCACGGTACTTCCCAAAGCATGCTGGGAACTCCACTGCGGACTGGCATACCTTATAAGGAATGCTGACGGTGTCATCCATTTCAGTGCCCTCATGCTGGGGCAGAGACAGGGCTATAAGCAGGTATCCAAAAGCCATCTGCATCGACCCAGAAGCACGAGCAGATGGATAGGGGGCAGTCTTGTCACTAACAGCAAGCAGAAGCATCACCCAAGCCTTTACAGAAGGGTTAGTCTCTCTGACCGGCTAATCATACATACAGGTACTTGTTTCTCAAATTGCACCCCATCGTGGCTATAATTTAATGCCTTTCAGCACTACGAATACACCCTAATCCACTGCATCATTATGTACACACATCGTTGATATATACAAAAAAACAAAACTGCTGTATATTTGTACCCCCGCCTGGTAGTTAGACTGCTTGAAATCCCCACGTAGCCCTGACCAGGATAAGTGGTTAGAAGATGGATGCTTATGATGAGTGAGTCTGTCATGTCTTCTCTCGCTAATCCCCCGTCCCACGGGCCGCCCGTAGCGAGACTGAGCAGGGCAGAGGGTAAGCAGAGAGACACGAACGCCGCGCGTCTCCGGTCTGATTGTCGCCGTCTTCATCTGCACAGCAAGGAGGCAGCGACGGAAATAATTGCATCCGCAACCCAGTGATCCCTGTTACATTTTGCGACCGCTTTCTCCACGGGGAAAAGAGATGAAAGTCTTGAATGAAGAGCATTAAATATGGGAAAACTAAAAGCATACCGTCTGCAATTTTACCTGTTTCATTCATTCTTTCCCAGACATTAAGGCATATGCATAAAAAACGTGCTGGCAAAATCCAGTGTGACGAAGTAGGAGTTTCGGCAGCCACGGTGAATCGCCTGAACGCATTTTTCCTATAAATTAACTAAAGCACCTTGCCCGAAGTTGCAATATTGGCTCACAAATCCAGCTCGATGGCCAGTGACAAAGTTGATAAAGTGATCACGTGCAGTCCCTCCCAACACTAGTTTCCAGAGCAGCACGCGTTCATTAATTTAAAGTACATTATGAATAATAAGCAATTCTAAGTAATCTCTACAGACACTTACCGGCTCCGGCGGGTCTTCAAACGAGATGGTACTCAGCAGTATTTTGCAGCGACCCAGCTCCTGTGAATCCACCTTGATGAGTCGATGTTTAGGCGACACCATTTTTACATCCGGACCGACAGATTTCAGCGGGGAGCCTAAGCCGTGATGCGTCAGGTCTGACATGACAGACTCGTTCCTGGCTCGGTTCTCCGCGTCCTCGTACGGATCTTCGAAGTCCAGGTTCTTCTGTGCGCGATAGGCTCTGAGGATCTCGCTCTCCGTGTAGTCTGGCTTAGGTGGCTGTGGTGGGGCTCGCCGGCTGCTGAAACTCAGGTAATCCTTCAGCCACTTTGCCATGGGTTCCTTCACAAAAACATTCAATATGGTTCCCACAAATGTTCTATAAGAGAATAAATTATTGCGCACTTATTGCCTTAGTTTTGAAGGCAGCTGGTTTAAACTTAACCTAATGTCCAGAGCAACCCAGCCTTACGACAAAGAAGCGCAGCAAATCAAATAGGCTTCAATATTCACACCTCTGTTTCTTGGAGAAACATCACAGTAGGATTTAAATAGTGAATCACTCTGAAATCCGGCCACGCCAGGCAAACGCGCACAGACGCAGCAAGTCAGCTCGGAGATCTGAAGAGCCGCAAGAGCAACACTTTCCCCACAACCTGGCTTTGATCTGCGGGCTGCGGCTTCGGGAAACAATAATACTCTTAACTACCCATGGGAAAATATACTTCGATGAGAAAAAAAAAAAATCGTCAAAGTGAACTAACGCGCACGCCTTGTCTTCTCATTATCTAGAACATTCTCCAAGGTGCTTCAATCTCTCTCCTTCGTAGGTTTAGATCAAACTTGACTCGATGTGACAGCTGCTCCGTGCGTTGATTCATCAAAAGTCCAACTTGTTCACTTCCAGTTTACTGATTACTTGACAGATTAAATCATACTGCTTTAGCTTCGTATATATATGGATAAATCATTCGTCAAATCTAAACTATGTTGTAAATTTATTTTCAGTACGTAAATAAGTCAAATGTGGTTTAAAAAGTCGAATAAGAAACAGCAAATGTGCTGTGTATCTTTAATTACTCTATGTATTTAATATACACCAAAGACCAAATGTGTCGATTAATAAAATACTTTTCAATGAAAAAGTTCACCTCTTTTGATGCTCTCCTTTCTCTAACTGTTTTCAGGCTTGGTCCTCACTGGGAATTGTGTCCTGGTCAGTCCTGCGGGGCTTACGTGCAGTGCTTTGAGAGCCCTGTTGATTTCATTGTGGAGTACGGAAGGAATTAGCTTGCTAAGTAGATGCATCTCATTTTCATAAAAGTTCAACAATTTGAAGGAAAAGGCTACATATTAATATGCAACATCTTAATTACATTCTCGGCTAATATTCAAGGAGACAAATCTGGCTGGGAATATTTATTGCAAACAATCCTTTTATCATATCGAACTTCACTGTTACCAGTATTCCCGGAGCATTTGTTAATGCAATCACACGATTTGTATTCCGTGATCTGATATATATCCTATGCAAATATTTTTTTAAAAAATCTCGTATCCAGGGAATATTGTGTCGCTTCGCGGTAAGAGTTCGCTGCCTTCTGCTCCGCACGTTGTCTTTTTTCAGATTAAAACGCGAACAAAGGGGGGGAAATCAGCGTTTCAGGTCTTCATAGTTTTTGTTCCAAGCGCTACATAGGAAATGGGGAAAACGATCAACTCCGGGATTGCAGCGGTGAGACATCGGCGAGTTCCGCCAGGAAGCGAGTGATAATCGCGAATGGGAAAGAGAATTGGGAACAATCGTCTTAAAGGGGAGTAAACAGCCCGCTTCGTCAATTTTTAGTCATGCCGACATTTAATGCCCCCGTCCTAAGTGTATGTTTTCGTGTCGCTTTTCTAATATGGGTCTTGTTGATGATTATATACATGTAGATGGCCACATTGTGCATTGATATTCTATAATTGTGTTATATATAAAGCGTTGTTATATACGGGCATAGAAATCCGACGATTAAATACTTGGATGTGAGCTTCCTTTTAGTGGGCCGAACTTATAGTGTGCCCCCTGGCGGAAATGCGGTGATTTGTCCTATCATGGAAAATGAGAGGACAAATAATAAATAAATATTCGTCTTATATAAATTGTAAAATATATTTTTAATTAATGCAAAAACACCCTGAATGAAATCTAATCTACATTAGAAGTATTTAATAATTTTATGCAAAAGAAAAACCTAAAGGAATGTGGTTGTAATTAAAGGTGGAATTGCCTTTTTAGTTTCTTACTCTTAATGCTGTTTTGTTTAAAGCAGTATTTTACTCGGTACGTTAGTCCCCTTTCTGCAATGTATCTGCTATAAAATAACTCTATCTGGTGATTCTGTGTGAAACTAATGGCGTCCATAAACTTAATTACCTCCAATTATCCAACTGCTCCGGACTAAACACAGCACAACGAGGCCTGGGTACAACACATTCCACAGTCACAGGCACTGCAATTACTCCTACAGAAAGCACTTCTTAATTTGGAAACTTGGAACAATGTTTAACAAATAGGTGAATGATGCGTTTATTTTAAAGCAGGAAGTGACCAACCAACGAACTGCTCTAGTATTAGGCTACTTCTTAATTCTTCTTGGATTAAATGGGAGGCCTTAACGTCTAACTATCTGTTACTTAATAAAAAAATATATAAACAATTATTTGTTCAGTTGTTTATACTCTTCTCTGGTCATACTTTAGTAACAACGCAGCTATTTTTGTACCCCTAACAGAAGGCACAAGTGAAAACCGTCAACAAAACTTGAATCACAGCTAAATGGGTGTTACAGACTATTCCGAAATCGCCGTAGCGAACAGTCTCATGGTTTGTGCTGCCACCGCGTGGCTCTTTGTCAGTACTACATCAATACGAAATACCGGAAGTTTGGTCTTCTAAACTAACTTCTGAAGTAATATATTCTTGTACGTGTGGGGCAATCATGGAACACCTCTGACTTCAGCTGCAGTCTCCGTTCTTTTTATAGAATGACGATTTGGAAGAAGCAGGAATTATTTTTCAATTGCAGTCGATTTTGCTGCCCATCTTACACTAGCCAATTCATCTTGCATAGAACAGGAATCACTGAGCTGTTCTGTACACAAAAATGGGCCAAAAGTAGTTTTATTTCTGCCTATATCGGGCATATTTATAGTTTTTTTTCTGACTCATTTTAGAGGATATTGTAATTTCTTATATTTGCAGAGTAAAACTACAGTGTTTATGGCCATGGCACACTAATGAGTCGATGTGAAAAATAACGCTAAAACAAGATCCGGTAGACAAATAGGCCTATATAACGTATGTGAAATGCAGTCTGCATTTTCTGCAGTTGTTACGTTTTAATTCACATGAATTCAGTCACTTGTATAGCTTATTCCTGTTTTTCTGAAATCAGTCTAGGGTCCAACACACTATTTCTCTTGGTCCTTCTCAGGTTCATCAGTACATCTCTCCCATACCCTGTCAGGTCCAGCACAGCACCTCTCTTTTCAGCTTTTAGATCAATCAGAAAAAATATAGTTTGACTCTTGCAGTCCCTGTCACGCACGTTAGTGCATCTCTCAACATCCTTGTCTGATCCCCCAGAGTGCCTCTCGGTATGCTCCTAAGGGCCTTCACGACGGTCCTCTCTCTGTCCCCTGACGCTGGCGCTCAGTTTTGCTGAGCTGTCATGCGCTGATGCAAATGGGGCTGAGAGATGACCAGACTGAGATAAACGGAGGAGGGGAGAACAAGCAGGAACAACACGGAGAGTTTCGCGAGGGGAAAGGAGGATCGAGAGGCGCGCCAAGGCAGATTCAGAAAAGGCTAAAGGAGTCGCAGAGGAGGCGAATCCGAATAGAGCATCTGATGTGAGGGCGAGGAGGAAGGGCACAGAAGGAGAGGAGACACCGGCGAGGTACGGACTGCAGTGCTGCGACGGACTCTGCGGCGGATGCAGACACCAGAGTGGTGGGGTGAGACTGGGCTACCAAACGTGCAGAGCCGTGCTCTGTCTGTGCATTTGTGCATCTGCATATGCCGTGGATAGACCGTTATTCTCTCTGAAGGGTGGAGTCTGAACATGCGGTGTCAGACTGCGGTTTGTAGATCGCACCCGGGGGGGGGGAAATGTGGTACCTCTCGTACTTTATTAACCCGCTGGGTGATTTACGTATGATATTCCGGGCTAATTTGGGAGAAGTAGCTCAGAGTAAAAAGCAGTGTTCTTACGTCCTTGTAGGATGTGTCTTTCTGGCAAATCGGTCAAATCACAGTCGGCCCGTCTGCGCTAACACCTCGGCAGCTCTGTGTGGCAGTGTTTGTGGTTTTCTCTGTGTGATGATTTGTGTCATGGTGCATCCCCTTAAATCAGCATCTGCTCAGCCTTGAGTTTCTGCGCCCGGTCCACGTGTCTGGCACTGCAGATTACATGCATATGAGTGCATGCGCCAATTTGTGTCTGTGTGTGTGTGTGCGTTTGTTTGTGTATATGAGAAAGAGAGAATTTGGGATTAAGTACAGGCATTTGTCTCTGTGTTTCCAAAAGGGACGGCCCTGCAGTCCTCAGCGCGGTCACCGAGAGCTCGGCTGCGTGCTGTCCTCGCGACCCCATGGATTCCCAACTCCTGCTCAATTGGATGAAGCGCTATTGCCCTTGTTTTAGCGCGCTTAGGGTATGGTTCCGACCACAAGTTACACTACTGGGGGTAAAGATTACATTTGGGGGTAGGACTATGTCGGTCTCCTGGCCCCGATACAGTTTTATAAATTATGCTCATATGTATGCATATAACGAGCTTCTGCTGTTTGCTACGTTATGAGGTTAACGCTGTGCATAAGTTCCAAGAGCAATTTATTATTTCAAACCGTTGCTGTAGTCCATTATTATAATGCAGTATTTTAGTGTATTTCATAGTCAGCCGTTCTGTTGTCAAGCCAAAGCACTTGTTATTTAGGTTGACCTATATTTAGCTCTGCAGAAAAGTGCTTGCAGTTAATAAATACAAAGCTAGATATTCAGGATGTATAGGCAGGTCTTGCAGAACGAATGTGCAGAAATTCTTATGAAATGATGATGACGTCTGCCCCCCCGTGATGCTTCTGCATCTTCTGGCTGCCTGCGTGTGGCTGTCCGCCTTCTGTCAGAGCCTGGACTGGAATAAGAGTGACGAGAGGCTGCTGCAGGCCGTGGAGCACAATGACCCCGACAAGGTCGCCGCCCTGCTGGTGAAGAAGGGGCTCTGCCCCTCCAAGCTGGACCCCGATGGAAAATCTGCGTGAGCCAGTGAATTGATCATATTTTCTTAGTGGACCTCTCTAACACCCATTACGCCTTTAAGCCTTGGATACGTTTGATATTTTAGTCTTTGCAAATAGTAGATAGATTATTACATAAGTAGTAACCAAATTAAATGGTGCTTGGATTAGGTTGAGTCACATGGTGATGGGTGGTACTGTAGCCTTATGCCTTAAAGGTAATGAATTCCCAACCCTGGCTCTGTCGTGTGGGTTTTGCATGTTCTCCCTTTATTTCACGCAGACTAAGTCAATTGGTGTCTCCCAGTTGCCCAAAATGAGTGAGCATGTGCCCAGTCCCCTGCTGTGTCTCTTGGATGGGCTCCAGGCTCGCAGTAAACATGTCCTAGATAAGTGCTTGTGGAAATTGGGTGGAATACACTAGCAGGCAAAGGTTTTATACACACACTGAGATTTTCTGCATTTGCATGTGACTCACTTAACATTTGCTAAAAATACACTCGGTATTCTTCAATAACAAATACATTTACAGTATATTCACCATTTGAGTCCCTTTATTAGCAAGAAAATGTCATGTCTTTGATTAATCAAAGTAAACTCTAGCAATTATAACAGCGAAGAAAATTTGAGGCATTCCTAATGAAGGGGACATTAAATACTGCTCCGTTTCATGGGATCAAACAGTTAACTAGTGTATTTAAAGTTAAAGGACAGCCTAGAATCTGACTATACCATCACCACACAACCAGTTAATTGGATGTCAGACATGCAGTGTTACATGCTCTTTCCATGTTATAAAGGAAAGTTGTTTTATCTGATAAATTTATAATACTCCCAAAGTTCAGTGTGATACTCGCTAAGATCAGTGTAATGCTCCTAAACATCAGTGTAATGCTCCTAAAGATCAGTGTAATGCTCCTAAAGATCAGTGTAATACTCCTAAAGATCAGTGTAATACTCCTAAAGATCAGTGTAATGCTCCTAAAGATCAGTGTAATACTCCCAATACTCCAGCATTTATCTGTTAGCCATTTTTCAGACATCGAGTGACAGTTCCAGGAACTCTCCTCTCCAGGTTCCACATCAGTGCGTCCAAGGGCCGTATGGACTGTCTGGATGTCTTCCTGTCACATGGTGTAGATGTCACCAGCCCGGATGGGAGCGGTAACACATCTCCACGTCTCACAGACACGGCACCCAGCAGAATGTCTCTGACACAGCATGTCAGCAAACAGGAGGAGCTTTGAGTCAAGCTGTTGACTGGCAGGAAGTGAATCAGGAGAGGATTGGTCTGATCCGATTTATATGCTACGGTCTTTCACACCAGTGTTGTAGCACTCAAGACACGATTACCATGACTCAGACTTAGACTGAGACTCAACACACCTGCGACTCTGACTTGAACTTTGACTCAATCAGTCAAAGCACAATAAAAAGCATGTTGTTCTATGCTAATTAAGCACTAAGCATCACTGACACTATGCTTGTGTGTCAGTTGAATAGCACTGGAATGATAATGAGCTGTGTGTGTTTTTTTCTATTCACATTGTATTTATTTATTTGGTAGTAGCTTTTGTCCAAAGTGAGAATTTGGGAGTCAGCTAGTGTCTTTGGGGCAGCTGAGGTTAAGCGTCTTGCTCAAGGGCCCAACACTGACATCACTCTGACCTCCATGGGATTTGAACTAGTCACCTTCTGATCATGGGCACACAACCCTAATCCGCAGATCAGACCCTAACCCAATCTGATATGTTCTCTCCTCTTGAATTTTGATTGGATCTGACCCCTAAAAATGCAGCCAGACTTCTGTAAACGCCTTGCCATACTTTTATCTTAAAAAGTAATTTAAAGCTCACCCAATTCACACAGCAGTATTTTTTGTTTTCCACAACAGATACATTAAATAGACTACTAAGCCCTAGGGAAGAGTGTAGCACTGGCTGATCAGATGGTCCTTAGCACCTTTTGTCACAAGTTATCAAATACAGTGGTACCTTGGTTCTCGAACTTAATTCGTTTCGGACTCCGGAGCGAATACTAAAAAGTTTGAGTTATGAACGAATTTTTCTCATAAGAAATAATGGCAAACCAATTAATTGGTTCTCGGGGGGGGGGGGGGGGGGGGGGGGGGGGGGGGGGGGGGGGGGGGGGGGGGGGGGGGGCGGGGGGGGG
>JABFDZ020000047.1:12827808-12843148 GCA_019775955.2 Pollimyrus isidori
GTCTTCATTTGGGGGGGGGCATAAATTATAACTATATTTTTTTGCTGGGAGGGCTGTGGCCCGACCGGGGGGGGCCAATCGGGGGGCGGGGGTGCGGGGGGGGGTGGCCACGGCCCCCCCCGGCCACCCCCTGCCTCCGCGCCTGGTCTCATGATTTTGTCAGTGTCACACCCAATTATCTCTCCCCTGCAGCTCGGTCCGTACGAGTCTTTAAAGATGACTCTGAAGGGGCTTTTACCAGGAAGCACGTACTCCATCCAGATCTCTGCCCAGGAGCTGCTGGATGTGGGTCAGAGCAGCGACTGGACTTCGCCTATAACAGCCACAGTAGCTTGACTCCGGCAGAAAAGACGGCCCCCTTCCATGCGAGTCTCACGTCCTCAGAGCCGCTTCCTGCAAGTGCTGTGGCACCCAAAACTGTGTGATTACCTCCCTGAGTTGCCTAAACAATACACACTTTTTACCTACATCTCTTGTCACATACTCCTTATCCTTCAAGAGCACCCTTCAAAGACCTCAGATACAATTCATCAATTACGAAAATGAGCGGACCCACGTGACACCAACCTGTGAGACACAGTGTTATGTAGGTTCTGAAATATCCATTCAATCAGCTGAATAAATTATAACAGTGAATCCTCCGCAATGCATTCTGGGCTCTACTCTTAAATGATCTCATTCTGTAGGACTCGAAGTAACCAGAAGGAAAAACATATGCACCACCGCATACCTCACGCCAGAATCAGGAAATGCCAATAACAGTGAATTAAAAAGGTAGTTTGGTTTGCATACTAATCATTTTAGCACTGGTACATAATTTCTTAATTAGGGGACTTATTTGATAACTTTCTAATATTATCAATATGTAACATAAGATATCAAATTAGACATTATACGGTTAGAAAAATAATTGATAAACATAAAACACAGAATAATAAGGCAAGATTACATGAGAAGATAACTTCAAAAGTAAAATGATACTTTTTATTCCGATGGTGATACAAAACATAAACAGGCAATAAAAAGGTAATGGATACATTTTAGGTCTAAATTTTATCTGGCTGCTGGTGTATATTTTTGGGATATCTCACTTTGCACCCCAGTTCATTTAGACCTCCGTGAAGAGATATGCGCAAATAATGAGATTCCATTTCCAAGTGCCAACCTTAATCGCCCTTAGCAGCAGACTGCGGCATGTGTCAGTTTATTGTGACACCGGGGTTCACAGAGGTCTGTATTACAACATGAGCAACTGCGCAAAAGAATGACTAATAGCACAAAGTGGTTGTATCAGTGTATTATGATTCCTACATGTTTAAAATAAGATTAATGATGCCGGTTGTGGTTTTTGTAGTTTCGTTTATTTTCAGCTCGTTACAATTCAAGCTGTGACTGCCACAGTCTAACGCCAGTATCAAAAGAAACTGAAAATACGTTTTCTCCATACGTACTATAAAAATAGCAACAATGTTTAGGTTTTCTAGAAATGAGACCCAGCTGAAGTGGGCCGAAATGTTATACATGAATGTCCAAGCATCATTATATGAAACGTTCCTTTTACATGACATTATAAATTATGTCTATATCAGGCAATCACTAAGCGTTAAAAGAATGTCCAGTTACGTCATGCACCGAGGGGCGTGTCTACGGGAAGCCGTTTGCTGTTTTTCCCCGCGCGTATCCACCAATCAGAGGACGCGCGGTTCGTTTGAGTTTAAAATCTTGACTGCAGCGATCGTCAGTAGTCGCGAGACAGTAAAACTTAACGGCGAGAGTCGCTATAAGCTCGGAACTCACAGCGTATTTCTCTCTATAACTTCGACTAACGTGAATTAAGACGAAGATGTCGAAAAAGCAGATTTACTACTCTGATAAATACACAGACGAAGAGTTTGAGTACAGGTAAGCTAACGAGCTAACGTTAACTACCGCGACTGATGAAAGTCATTGCTGCCGTTTTCCCCCAAGTGAGTATCGTTGTGCTTTGACTTCATCAGTCGCCGTTAATTAAACACGTACGGTTTGTTTTAACCGGCTTTTTAGCCGCCCTAAACGATCTTCGTGTTATTAGCAGGAGAAAAAGATCATGGGGAAATGGAGGAATCCGGTCCGATGAAACAGCGCTGCTCAATATGGCTTGAAAAGTTGTAACGCTTCCCCTAACGCGGAATTCTTACAAGCACTAGAGAGACGCATTCTTGTTAAAGACTTGTTTACGTAGCAGTTTGACGTTAACAGACGTATAAGTCTATATACTGTACACGGATTGACGTCACTGCCACGAACAGCGCAAATACACAATAATTTTATGTGTATTTGCGTATTTATTTTATGTACACATGCGCTGTGAAGAATGACCGTGATCGCGTACTTGAATACCACTTATGTCAATCCCTGTCTTTATACCACGTCACTCTCGTGGTTAGACTTATTAAAAGTTCTATATCTTGTAGAATGGTTTGCTGCGAAAGGCGGCATTGCTCACGAGCATGCATGTCTAACGCGAATCCCCATTGCTTGTCAACATAACAGGCACGTGATGCTCCCCAAGCAGCTGTCCAAACTGGTCCCCACGTCCCACCTGATGTCCGAGGAGGAGTGGCGAGGCCTTGGAGTGCAGCAGAGCCAAGGCTGGATTCATTACATGATCCATAAGCCAGGTGAGGAGCACGCTATAAAGTAACCAGCGCATTCACTACACATTCACGTGGCCTGCATGTTAGACACCTCTTAGCTGAGTGGGATGTACTTTTATCTAGTCTGGTTTCTCTTGGCTAAACTAAATGTTTCGATTTCAAAAAGAAAACGTATATTTTTCAGAGCCACACATACTGCTTTTCCGAAGGCCTCTTCCAAAGGACTGAACGAAGGGGACTTCCAGAGAGACGCCAACTACATGCAACTGTATATATGTAACAGATTGCAATTTAAAGTATCTGCTTAGTTGTTTCTGTTCATATTATATTTATATTTTGCGCAGTGGGCCTTTTTTTTGGTTTCATGTTGAGTAAAAAGGGCCACATAAGATTCCCCAGGCTGTGTTTCTGTAGGCCGATACATTCCCAGCGTCTGGAAAGGATTCTCTTAGTCTGGCAGGCTCTATTTACAACAGGTGTGCCCGAAAATGTGGATGGAGGTAAGCCACAGAATGGTTAGGTAACCTTTTATTTTCTATTATAAAATACATACAACCTAAAGAAGTGCTTCCGCGTGGTATTCAGTGTAATATTTATGGGAGACATTATGGATTAGATGATGTTACTAAAAAAGGATGGAGAGAAGTCTTGTTTTCTAAAGCCCCTTGACAGTGTCTGTTTTTTCTTTTGTACTCTATTTAATTTTGAATGTTGTTAAACACTGTGTTTAGACAGTACATACATCTTTTTAAATGTACTATTTAAGTTCAGATATATGGAAACTATAAGAGTTTGTTGGTGATAAATTCTGTTTTAGTCAAAATACTCTATTTTGTTTTCCCTGAATCAGTTTGTTTTTCTTTTCTATGTGAGTATATTTTGTCTGTATATTTTCCAATTTTTGTATTATATAAGAAATTGAAAAGTTTCCTAGTCTAATTATTCTTTGGAGTGATACACATTTTACATTTTAAAGAGATCTGTCTTAATTCTGCGATACTTTGCATTTTATAATGCATGTAGCTTTGTTGGGGAACTCGCCTGTGTTGTAGAAAAGGGCAGCAAGTTTAAAAATGAATAAGGTGCTAATATTCCCACTTAAGTGATGTAGTTCCTTGAATTATTTTAAACACATTTCAGGCAGAAATCAGTCACTACAAGTAAAAGAACTGGACAATGGAAAAAACTACGCAAGGATACGGTTTAGCATTTTCATTTTATCCATGTTTGTCCATTTGTATGTAAGCAGTGCCTGAGATACCGGTGTTCATTCCAGCATACCCACAACCAGGGGGGTGACAAACTCCGAGTGCCTCATACCTAGAGAATAGGAAGGGGGGCGGGGCTTGTGTGCCAGAACTCTTTCTGGGCTGTATGTTCCAGGCCCAGGTCTCTGGGCGGTGCTGCCAGGCCTGCTGTGACGGCCCAGCATGGAGTAAGCAGGCTGCCTTGGCAGGTACACGCTGGGGTCTGTGCTATTGTACCTGCCAGGTCCCGGAGTCCTAGCAAAGTCTTCAGACGCCCCCCCGGACCTGCAGCGGCCGGCGACGCTGTACCTGGCGCTGCTCGGCTTGTTCAGCACCTGGGAGCCCATGAGCGCCGGAAGTGTGTACTGGTTGGGCGCCGGCACGCTGTCTATGGGGCGGTACCGCGTGCGTGAGCCCATGGAGTAAGATGGAGGCCTTTGGTGATTGTTGACAGGGGGCGCTCTCTCAGGACTGTAGGTACCTGGGCCTGGCGTCTGGAAAGTCCCGGCTAAACAGAACCACGTGATATGAATGTTCAGGTTAGGTTGGAGAGCACGAAGTGGTAGGATGGGTTGCTGCACCCACCACACGACAAAACGCCTCGAGATCCCAGTTGGTGACACCCCCCCCCTCCCCAGGTCGACACGTGGTCCAGTCCCACCCTCCAGAAACAGCCATCTGTCTGCCACAACCAGGTGCTACATCAGTGTCCCCTCGGCCTGGTCCAGCCACCTGGGTCCTCAGCAGTGAGGATCCACTGAGCTGGATCACCCTCAGGGAATCGCGCTATATGGCCGTAGTACCGTTTATGAATACATGTACCTACAATAACTAGGACTCTCCGTTCTTAAAACTCTGTAGGTGACGATACACAGGGCATCTTTTTGAGCAACGTTACCGGACATTCGCCAAACAGGTGAAACAAAGAGCGACTTATCTGGACGATCGTGAAAAGTTTCCCGCTGCCAAAGAAAGTTTTTTCAAATAGATATTTGTTGCTCTATATCGTTGGCAAGATGCCCGAGCGAGGTGTGTATCGGTGCCCGTACATACATTGGGAAAAACAGACCATGGAAATTTCACTTGTATGAAAATATTTACATAAGGAGAGTCAAAAGTTTTTCACTCCACAGATTTTTTACCACTTTTCCATTCATTTAATAAACTGCATGTCTTTTTTTAATCATTGTTATGCATTGGAACGGAAATATAAGCCAAATAAAACAAAGTCTCTTTATAACAGGGAAAGTATGTCTGTCATCCTATGAACTGGTTGTGTGGTGACCGTATAGTGAAATTCTAGGCTGTCCTTTAATTGCACTAGTTAACTGTTTCATCCCATGAAACAGAAAAATGTTTGAATGTCCCTTGGAGAAAGAACATGCTGTAAATGCTGTAAAGAATATTGCATGTATTTGTAATAAATGTTAAGTGAGTAACATGTAAATGCAGAAAATCTGTGTGTGAAAACGTTTGACTGGTAGTGTAGAACTCCAGGTGGTGGCAGAAATGTTCAGTTAAAGCAGCTGATAGGAATAGAATAAGCCTTCCCTGCCACAAGCAGCTGGTTCATTGTTCATTGGTCTCTTAGCAGTATAATCAGCCATCAGGGAAGGTGACTCACTTCAATGTAGTTAATCCATTTTCAAGGTGCTTGAATACTATGAGTACAATGCCAAAATATACATAAAATGTTACCTGTAATACAAGGTGTTACATTAAACAGCATTTTCCACCAATGTTACAGATTTCTGTGATACTTTTGGAATGTACCTTTTCCCCAAGTGATTTACTACATCAATTTTACTTTTTTACTGCGCCTGAAACACGTTTTACGGTAATTCCTTAACCCCTAAAACAATGTACATCTTTGCGCTCTGAGGATGAACTCACCGGACGTCCTCCGCCTGCCCAGCATGGTGAATGCTGGGGCGCTCTCCCTGCCAAAGCGCGTTGTTTTTGCATCAACTTGATACTGGGGGCCGGGACTGGAGTCAATGAAATACACTACACGGCAGAGCCACAAACGGCGGATGGGTTAGATAGAGAGCGAGACAGGTGCAGAGCATTGGAAATGATCTGTTTTCATTCTGGGATCTTTTTAATCGGTTATGATATGCTACATTATGACTTCTGTTATGATATAATACATTATGACTTTATCCTGTGTGGTTGCAATGCTTACTTCTGTTTAATTTTACATATACATTTTGTTTATTAGGAGAACAAAATGTAAAAAAAACGTATAAAGCAGCATGAAACACGATGACAGGATCAATTTCCAGAACAAGCTATTGTCTGAAACACATGGCAGCCATTGACCTTGTCCCCAATGTGGTGCACTTGCTCCCTCTTGTGGATTGAGTGCTCCATGACATGATGATTACTACTTTTGTCTGCTGTTAATTGTGCAGCTTTTTGGCGACGGTACGATGTTATTCTACGGAACATACTTTACGAAACAACGCACTACAAAATAGCATCCCAAACTGTCCCGTGAACAGAAAGAGGGACAATTATACAATGGTGAGATTGAAGGTTTCTTTAAACTGATCTATTCTGCTAACGCGAGATTGGTTATTCTCTCTCATTAGCTACTCGTTGAAGATGAGTTCACCTCGGCCCTGACGTAACTTTTACGATTTAAGCCTATTGATAAAACTGCTCCGAGGTCAGCTGCTGAGGGGATAGTGATACGGTGCTATAAAAATGGCGGTACTCACTGCTGTTGCTCATCCTACTGTGGAAGGAATAGGCAGGACTTGATGGTTTAGTGAAGTCATGACCGATGCAGCCGACAGTCGTTGGGAGGGCGTACCGAGCGGGTCCGGGTCCTGGTGACAGACGAAAAAAACACAACTAGTCTGCCCCAAATGAACACCCTCCCACTCGTCACCTTCCGGAAACAAACACCTCCCTTAAAGTAAAGATCAGATGTCAAGTTGTCTCAACTAGAGGCCTTTACAGGGGGTGTTAAAAGGGACCTTGATACTCTACAGGACTTCACGGTCCCTCAAAATGTGGCCTGTGTATCTTTACCTCAAAAGGCCTTTCTGCTTACAATAACTAGACTCAAGCATGGTAAATTTCCTCACTGCTAATGTAAACCTAGAACCTTCTAGAAAGTCTAACACCCTTAGGTAATACATGTCACCGTTAGACATGTATGTCACAAATAAACACTCTTGAATTTCACTCTTGAATCCTTAAATGCTAAAAACAAAATGTTGTGTCTCACTAACTTTTATTTACCTTTTTCGTGACAGCAAATCTCGAGAAGACATCTTATGCAGTTTTTTACATAAATATCAGGTGAATATTCTCACCTGGAATTATGCGTGATATTAAACAAGCTGTAACACATTTTTGTTGTTGTTGTTGTTGACTTGTGTCTGCTATCCCAGTGATACTGTCAAATGCACAACACAGAATTCCCGAAGCTTACCTTTTTCTCGGCCGGCAATAATAGGACGTCTTCTCTCTGTTTCTGACATTCTGAATGCTCGCTGGAGAGAAGGTTTAACAGCTGAAGATGCGTAAATCCAGCTCGATTATTATTCTCCTCTCTGAGAGCAGAACTAGAGATGTTTGGGGGAACTGTACTCACAGATTTTGCAGTCCATGTACAACCTTTGACAGCATTTACCACTTATCATTTGATACAAGGAAAGGGAGAAGTCAATCAGGTTAATATGTTGCTGACTGTGTCCAATAGCCAAGGGCTTCTTTTCAATAACATGTCAAAAATCTCCTTTTCAAAGGCTGTGCTGTAAAGTTACATCGCAGGGTCGAGATGGAAAGAATTCAGGCCGCTTTCCGAAAGTCAGTCATTTTATGTAGCTGACAGGTTGCCGGATATCTGAGGTGAGATGGAATCAGGAGCCTCCAGACGCAAAATTACAAACGCCCGGATCAATCGGTTCGAATTTCTCTTTGGGGAGAAATATTATCAAAGGCAACCAGTAAGCAAATTAACAAATGAAGCCTGCAGATGCAGTACTGTCCACCTCCCGTTTAAACTGCTCTGTCTGCTGGAGTCCAGAGCGTTAAATAAGCAGTTGATACACTTAGTACTGGTGACATCACATAGGTTAGGTCTCATGTAACGTTATCTGAATCAGGCAATCCTTACAGTCACAACTGAAGTAAGCAGACGGTTGCCATGGTGACAGAAGGGGGACGTTTCAGCACGAGGTTCTTGCAAGACCTGCACGTTCTGCACTCTTTCTCCCATCTGATAGTCAAGAATCTCTTCACCTGCTGACAGGTGATTAATTGCATTGTCTTACGCTAACATGTAAAATAATGGATGCATTTATCACGCTGGATTCATATAAACTGAAATGTGACATTAATGAATCTGCATAGACGTGAGAATCAATTTGAATTACTTCAGTTAGGCTGACAATGAATATCGCCGTGTGTCATTCTAATGAAAATCGTCAGCCACAGCTGTGACCAGCGATCTTACATTAATCATTAACTGGCCTCGGAGTCAGAGGACGGTTCGGTAACTGGATCCGGTTTATTATTAACGAAGGCAAACACACGGGATCTGACCTGTGGCGTGCAGCCAGTCACGGTTCCAGAGTGTTGGCTTTCCTCTATACAGAACGGAGTCGACAGGGGCTCAGAAATCATACCTGAGGGCCAGTCGCTGCAATAGTAGCAATGCAGCTCACTGCCACGCAAGCACCCACCTTCCTAACCTACACAACTGAAACCAGTTTTATTTACTGATCTGCCCGTGTCAATGGAGCACGGTCCTGACCAAGAGTAAGCCGTTTGTCATACGGAGATCTCCGGATTTTTCAGCTATTTAAAAACTTTGCACCGCAAAATAAGCTTATATTGCGATAACCCGAAGTGCCCTGAGTTATATAATGGAATTTACTCCACTTTTCCAGTACGCTGTTGCTGCTTCAAAACGGAACGATAACCGATAATTAAAATGCATGGAATTATTCCCGTACCGTACTTCGGTAAGGCTTCCGACTAAAAGATATTTATAAAAGGTCTATATAAATATCTATATGAAAACTAGTATATATTAATATAAAAAAAAGAAATTTTTATATTGTTTTGTTGATATTCTTACCATCCACCAGGGGTCAGGCGTCTACTAGGAAATTGAAAACAGATGCTCGGTTTCTATATAACCTATGTTAGCTGTAATAATATTTTGACTAATTTGACTGTGGTAGCATATTGGAACCGATTCCCCAATAATTATAGCTTTCAAAGCGTTGAGATCTAGCAGGAGTCACAAATTAAAAACCCATTTCAAGCCGAAGGTATAGATGCGGTTTCAAATAACCGCCTCGTTTCTGGAACATGACTTGGCGCCTTGGCTTTAATTATGTTCGACAGATCCTGTGTAAGGATCTAACTTGCCAGGGGCGAGCGGTGTACGAGGAAAAGGCTTGATTAACTGATTGTAACTCATAAGGAACCATGCGTTTTAACTCCTGCTTCGTGGGGTCTTCTTGTGCCGTTCGGGATAAATAATTCTGAGAATCTGCAGTGATGCGCATTTCATCTCTCGGTGTAGTAAAGGCGCAGGCGACTGAGACTGAAGCTCCCCGCGTAAAATACCGGCTTGATGGGTATCCCTAGGGGGCGGCCCGGGCGCCAGCCAGCGAAGTGCTCCTCTACAGAGATTTTTTCGGCTTATGTTGTCAGAGCTATTGATTTTTTATCTGACTGCAGTTCCATAATCCTGCCTGCCTGACTGCTGCAGTTTTATGCCGCAGCAAAAGGTCACTCATTTTGTAAACTGCCTTGCCAAGAAACCTATTTTTTATTATTCCCTTGGCATAAACTGGTTGGATAATTACTATTTCAAAATTATAAGTTATCAAATAGAATTTAGAGTTGTTCCTTGGAATGAAGCAATGGAACAGTCGCTTTTGTAATAAACTATTATTATTGAACAATTAAAACGATCACTCGCAATACGGTAACCAATGCATAACTTAGGAAAGGACATATAATTAGACTTTTAAATATGCTGATACAATTTGGTAAAAAAATAAAGACAATAGGCTTACATAATATAAACAATCATTCACACAAGGTACGATACAGCACAGCAATCTGAATTTCAGCTGAACAGTCAAACAGGCTTCCGCTCCTTGCGTGACATCACGGTTTCTGCATCATTGCCCAATCACAGCCTCCGGAGACAGGGATGAACAGTTCAGCTATTGCCAGTCTCTCTTATCAGGCCTTGACAATGTATTTAGTGATGCGTGCGTTGACTGAGCCTTTAGGTGAGTTCTGGCATTGTTGTTCCTCTCGGTCAGCCCACTTTAAAATAAGGTGGTATAAAAATTGTAACGTTAAGAAAACTACTGCAGATCATAAGGCAGTAACTCATGTGTTTGCAGGAATTCTCCATGCAGAAATTGCATTAGTTTGAATGCAGTTTGCAATATAGCCCAAGTCTCCTGAGGTATGACAGTCTTCTCCGTTTGGAGGAAAGCAGTTAAATATGGAGGCGGTGTATTACCGCTGCATGTCCTCCTAGCGCCTCCTCTCTTGGCGTCTCAGGGGCCCTCAAAGCAGCGCTCTTAATCCACCGCTCCCCTCTCACCTTTTCCCAGCAGACTTCATGACTCACGAACGGCCGTGGAGATACTGCGAGGTAAATCCAACACGGCTCACTGCAGACTCGCCCGTGCTTGTTAGCGGCTACACACCTGCTGCTCTGTTTCATCACCGGCTATCGCGTTACGTCTTCCGGTACCGTGGCCCGCGCTATCCTCCGCCCAACCGTGGGCCACACTACACCGGCACAATCTGACCGCCGCAGTGCCGTGCGGCCACTGCACTTGACTCGTGATTCAAATGATAAATAACCAGCAATACTACGTTTACGCTGAAGCCCGACAGACTGTCAGTGTTAGAGAACCTTTTCCGGTTTAAATATTAGTCACTCATTAGCTCCATTCTACGCTGATGGTCCCTCAGCAGCAATAACTGTCCCGCTGTGGGTGTTTTTCCCCACCGTCCAGGGCACCCTGGGTCCTGCGTTGAGCCGGCAGTGGAGTTTCTGGGGAGCGGGGTTCTGCCGTCATTTGATTTTCACAGTGTCCCTTGCAGTCGGATTGCTGTGAATGCGCTGGGGGCCACGGGTGCCGACGTGATCGCTGCCCCTGAGCAAAGAAGCCTCTAAGTTTCTTTTTTTTTTTGTTCGTTTTCTAATGTTGTCTTTCTCTTCAGGTGTGCTATAACTTATCGCCTTGTAGGATCTATAATGAAGACAGACAGGTTTAGTTTGTGAAGCTGGAAGACGCTGGTAATTCTGCAGCAGAGCAACACCATACGTACATTTTTATATATGCAGCTGTGGAAAAAATGAAGAGGTCACAGCAAAATTTGTAGTTTCACTCATTTCTCGATTCATGCAGATGCGTCTGTATAAGATATACATTTTCTGCAAACTCCAGTCTGGCTCTTCCCTGCTTCTCGCTGATGAAGGGCTTCTTCCTTCTGCTTCATGGGACCTCAGTCCTGCTTCCAGGAGCCTGATACACACTGTCCTAGCAGTGCGCTTCACACCTGCACTTAATCTTTCCCTTTCCTATTGAAGGTCACTTGAGGTCACCCTCCAATTTACAAAGCACCGCCAGATTGACATCTTCTGGCATTAGAAAGTCACTTCTGCACTCTGCCTGGCTGGTTTCTGGTCCTTCCCACCGTCTTAGAAACCCTGAACCTATAAGTATCCTGTCTCACAGTGTAGCCTTCTGCCAGCAGAAGTAGGATTACATCAGGATTAAACCAGTATTTAAAAATGCAGGTTTAAAAAGGATATAGATTGGTCTCTTATTTTTCTCCAGAGCTATATTATAAAACATGGCATTAGCTTGAGCAAACATGTAGCTGAAGGTTAGATTAGAGAAGTTGCTACTTACCTACCTGGTTGCGCAACTTATGCGATTTCTGCAGCCAGACGCGCCACTGGTCATACAGCTTTATGGTCACCCCGCTGCAGCCGTAGGCGTGCTTCCGCACCCAGCCGAAGAACTGCTTCAGCTCCCGGCGCAGTGTGGCGTTCTGCTCGCCCGCCTTGGGGTCACATGACCCGCTCGGCAGCCGCTCTAGGCAGGGGGACCGCGGCCGGTTAGAGTCACTCTCTGTGCTATACAGGGCTCTTAAGGTGCAAGACGCCAAATAATATCAAAAGAACATTTTTCTGAATCAGACTTACAAATCTACCTATTTGTACAGGTGGATGTAAAGATGAAGTATAGTTAGGCTGCTTCCTGTATTTCCATTTTTTATTACATTATTCAGCCTGATTGAAAGTTCAACATACCTAAATAAATGTACAAACAAGAAACAAACAAATTTATAAATGAATGAATACATGAACAAAGAAATTATTAAATAAAGTGTTTCTGATTCTATAAATAATTCTGCGCGGCACTGATAGGACCTGTCCTGATCCCAGTCTGGAACCCTTCCGGGACCTTTCAGGTGTCCAGGGTGCTCCCTTTACGAGTCTGCGACTCGCTCTACCCTTTCTCACCACTAAGGGGCGTCGAGGCGGCTGTGGGGCTGCTCCAGTCACTCCAGATACCGGGTCTCCTGGAGCCGTAGATGCCCACCGGGTTGCAGCGCACCTGGACGAAGTAGACTGTGCCTGGCCTGAGGCCGGCCAGCCGGCAGGAGGTCTGATTACCGACGTCGTCCACAACCTGCGGGCGATCGGCACAGTCACTGTGTGCCGATGCTATGAATTTAGCATGTGGCGCAATTGGGAGCTGCTTTGTCTGTGTTTACGCCCGAGAGCACGCAGCTGACTCCTGTATCTAAACTGGCAGAATCAATAGCATATGTGTGTCTGTGCCACGCGTTAGATAGGCACCTCCAATGTGAGTCTGTGTGTCTGTGCCCCGTGTCGGATGGGCACCTCCAATGTGAGTCTGTGTGTCTGTGCCCCGTGTCGGATGGGCACCTCCAATGTGAGTCTGTGTGTCTGTGCCCCGTGTCGGATGGGCACCGCCAATGTGAGTCTGTGTGTCTGTGCCCCGTGTCGGATGGGCACCGCCAATGTGAGTCTGTGTGTCTGTGCCTCGTGTCGGATGGGCACCGCCAATGTGAGTCTGTGTGTCTGTGACCCATGTCGGATGGGCACCGCCAATGTGAGTCTGTGTGTCTGTGCCCCATGTCAGATGGGCACCGCCAATGTGAGCCTGTGTGTCTGTGCCCCATGTCAGATGGGCACCGCCAATGTGAGTGTGTGTCTGTGCCCCGTGTCGGATGGGCACCGCCAATATGAGTCTGTGTGTCTGTGCCCCATGTCGGATGGGCACCGCTGCTCTACTGGCTGAGACTCAAGGCTCCGCCTTGTTCTCGAACTGAGTAAGCAGTGAGGAAGATGTGTGAGGAAGATCATGCAGTATGTTATTGTGAAATAAATGAGAAACACACAAGGAAATTATAAATGTACAATAAATATAAATGATGTAATAGTACAGAATATATACACTATAGGCAAAGGTATTGAGACCTGCCTCTTAATTATTGAATTCAGGGGTTTTATTAAGACCCATTGCCACAGGCGTATAAAATCAAGCACCTAGCCAGTCAGGTTTATAAACATTTGTGAAAGAATGGGTGGTTCTGGAGAGTTCACTGGATTCAAATGAGGTCCTGTCATAGGATGCCAGCTTTGTGAAATTTCTTACCAGCTAGATATTTCGCGATACACTGTACATGGTGCTATTGCAAAGTGGAAGTGCTTAGGAACGACGGAAACTCGGCCATGGAATCGCAGAACAGTGATGCAGTGATGGAATGGGGCCACGGAGCGCTGAGACGCACAGCGTGTCAAAGTCGCCAACACTCCGCCGACTCAACAACTGCAGAGATCCAAACTTCCTCTGGCATGAACTCCAGCACACAGACTGTGATCTGGGAGCTTCGCGGAACGGGCCGAGCAGCTGCATGCAAGGCTCACATCACCCAGCGCAATGCCGCTGGGCTCTGAAGAAACGTGTTCTGTGGAGTGACGAATCACTCTTGTCTGTCTGGCAGTCTGATGGATGGCTCTGGGCTTGGCGGATGTCAGGAAAATGTTACCACTGTGACTGCATTGTGCCAAGTGTAAAGTCTGGCGTGGAAGAATTTGACGGAACCGCACAGAGCCCTGACCTCAACCCCGTCAAACACTTCTGGGATGCATTAGAGCAGAGATTGTGAACCAGGCCTTCACGTCCAACATCAGGGCCTAACCTTACAAATGTTCTTCTGGATGAAAGGGCAAAAATTCCCACAGACACACTCCACAATCTTATGGAACAGCTTCTCGCCCCAAAACCCAAACAACTCTATTCTATCTGCTTTGGCTCCCCCCTAATCAGCGCTGGCCTTGGCCAAGGCCGCTGCTGCATTCAACAACTCCCCCTGAAAGAACAAGGCAGGGGGGCTGTTTTTTAATTCTCCCCCTCTTTCCTCATGTAATCCTGTTTCTATGTTAAAGGTCACTGGCGGTCGTATAAGCATTTCACTGCGTATCGTACTGTGTGTATGACTGTGTATGTGACAAATAAAGTTAATTTGAATTTGAATTTGATTTGAATTTGAATTTCGGAAATCCTTCCCAGAAGAATGGCAGCTGTTATAGCTGCAAAGGGGGGGGGGAGCGGCTTCATATGGATGCCTTTAGATCTAGAATGGGGCGTCGTAACAGTTCCTGTAGGTGTAATGGCTAAGTGTCCCAATACTTTTGTCTATATAGTGCACAAAACTGTTTCAAACTTTTCCACACAAAAGTTTAGTGACTGAGAAATGCATAAGGTATATGTAGAGTCCTGGTTTGCAGTTAGAGTTACACTGTTACCATGACGAACCGGCCCCAGTGCTGCGGTGAAGCCAACCTTCCAGTCTGCACTGTCCTCCAGCCGGTAGCGGATCTGGTATTTGGCCTGGAAGAGGAAGTCCTTCAGGGCAGGGGGGTTACTCCATCGTACGCTCAGCTGGTCGTCCAGCTCCCCCACACGACTGACCTGGACATCTATAGGGGGGTCTGTGGTCACTGCGGTGGACAAAAACACAGACATGCACCTTTTGGAGCAGCAGTACAGCTAAGTGTGACCAGTGTCACACTGTGACCCACAGATATCATCTCTAGGTGACAGCAGAGTCCACAGTATAGCACAGTGCTGGTATTGAAGTAAACAGTAAATGTACTGCATTTATATAGCGCTGTTCTGCTTCGACAAGCACTCAAAGCTTTATAATTCATGCCTCTCCTTCACCCATCCACCCTCTCATTCACCCATCCACCCTCTCATTCACACATCCACCCTCTCATTCACCCATCCATCCTCTCATTCACACATCCACCCTCTCATTCACCCATCCATCCTCTCATTCACACATCCACCCTCTCATTCACCCATCCACCCTCTCATTCACACATCCACCCTCTCATTCACCCATCCA
>JABFDZ020000047.1:12859218-12872950 GCA_019775955.2 Pollimyrus isidori
CCCCCCCCCCCCCCCCCCCCCCCCCCCCCCCCCCCCGCGCCGCCGCCGGTGACATTCTGTCCTGCTCTTGGGGAATTTTTTTTCCTAAACATTGTTCGGTAATACTAAAACAGTCATTATAATGCATTAAAATGCATTCGTAAAGTATTATAAGCATGGCTATAACTAATTATAAAAAGGCATGACACATTGCAGCCATATTTATTATGCATTATGAACGCTCTATGAAGACGCCACGAATAATGCAATATAGATTACTTCATAATGCATTATAACTTCTTACACTGATCATTATAATGCATTATTAGGGTACCGATAGTGTATTATGGCTGAAAACTTCAAAGAGTATTTGTAATTTATTTGTGTTTATAATAATGTATCAATGCATTTCAATGCGTTATGAAGGTATCTATAATGCATTATGAAGGTATCAATAATGCATTATACATGACTGCTCTAAGTGAAGTGTTACCCTTTGTTCTTTGAACTTACAGTATTACATCCAAACAGAAATAGCCATACGTGTTTCAGGGTATTAGGCAAATTAACTGAATGATAAACTGTCCAGATTAAAGCGGAGGACAGCTGGACCAACCCATGTAAACAGTCCCCGGTTCAAAAGCTTAATCTTCAAGAGACGCTGCCTGACCATACAAGTCGAGTGTCGGTGAGGCGACACCGAATTTAGACTGAAAATAATGTCTCGACTTCCAAGTGCTTCAAACTTCATTTTTTCCCTTGCTGTCATGCCCACTTAACTTCTGGAGGGCTGCCAGGACGCACTCAGCCGTGCCGAAAGCTGGGACTGCCATGCCTGCCCCCTTCCTGCCCCCATCCTGTCTCTGCGCACATCTGCCTGCGCGCGTCTGCCTGGTGCGTCTGCCTGCGTGCGTCTGCCTGCGTGCGTCTGCCTGCGTGCATCTGCCTGCGCGGGTCTGCCTGAGTGCGTCTGCCTGCGTGCATCTGCCTGCGCACGTCTGCCTGGTGCGTCTGCCTGGTGCGTCTGCCTGCGTGCGTCTGCCTGCGTGCATCTGCCTGCGCGGGTCTGCCTGCGTGCATCTGCCTGCGTGCGTTTGCCTGTGCGCGTCTGTGTCACCCTGTAAGTTTGCCTGTCATCATACGCACTTCCCTGCGCATCTCTGCCAGGTGCTCCTTTGTGCACCTCTCTTTTACACGTATGACGCCCCCTCACCCCCCCCAGTCACAGGGCTTCTTATCTGCCAGTCCTATCTAACAGTCACGCTGAGGACAATTTACCTGTTATGTCAGGTGTAAACTTAAAAAGTGTCACAGATTCCTGATGCTGAACCACTACAGGAGGAGTTCTGGACCCCAGGTCTGTGAACTGGTAAAGGTCCAATTCCCAAAAATCAACGATATATTTTCAGTTTTTTACAACCCTTCGCATTGCTGTGTTCTGTTTGCCGGTTTGCCGGTCTGAAACATTATTTGACTTTTTTGCGTGCTGTAAGCTGGTCCACAGACACCAAAAGGGTTGGAACCCCTTCCCTACTGGACAGATATGTAAAATGCAGGATGGTCTGGGGCAACACCCCACTGCCCCCCCCCCTTTCTCCCCGCCAGGCAAGACTTACTGCCCACATAGAGGCAAGAACCGGCCAGAACGTGCCCCCCGCCGCCGTGGCACACCAGGTTGTCGCCAGAGGGCTGTCGGGAGCCGCTGAGGTGTGGCAGGGTGACCGTGATCGCCGTGGGCCCCGCCACGCTGTAGGCGCCGCTGGGCAGCCGCTGCCCGTTCAGGGTCCAGAAGAGCTGGCTGGCATGCAGGCCCAGCTCAGAGCTCACCGAGCAGGTGGCTGTCAACGTGGAACCGATGCGTAGGGCGGGGTCCTGGGGGAAGATGGCCGCCACCTCTGGGAAAGCATGGGCAGCACTGATAAATGCAGGTCAAAGGTTAAGGACCGACACGTGTGAGCTGTGAGACGGTCTAGTACGCCTGACCGTGGAGGGGCGGGTTTCATAAATGAAGAAGCAAGACAGGAAACGTCAAAGGTAACGACCTGAATGTGTTGGTTCGAGTCCCAGCTGTTGTCCATCATGGTAAGTTGATTAGCTCGGGTACATAAGTAAATAAAAGAATTTCGATTCATGCTGGACAGAAGTACACGCTTGGCAATTAACAAAATGCATACTATTTGCGTTACAATTTATCGATTGTACAAGATTTAGCCATTCGCACGAGAAAGAGCGTCTCCTTAAATCAAAAACGCTCACTGATGCATTCTGGGTCCCAGGCGCCAAAACAGGTAATTGGATCGCGGCTCACACATGCGGCGACTCTGCCGGAGATTTACGGGAAAGGCTCGGAAGAGAGATTCACCGTTCTCACCACAGCAAACGGCGTTCATGAAAGACTCTTGGAAGGGGGGGGGGACCAGCGCAACATGTGGGAAGCAGGACGCGATGGGCGGGGCCTGGCCGGGGCTCATTGGGGGGAGCAGAGCTCCAGCTGTGAGACTACAACAGCCACCGTCATAGGAGCATGTGTCCCCGCAAGAGGCCACCGTCTGCCTGACAGAGCATCTCCGGCTCACCCCCGGCCCACCAAATACATCTAATGAATTCGTCAAGTCTTTAACTAAACCAGCTGTCCGTCTATATGCGGTCTATGTATATGCGGTCTATATATGCGGTCTAGCTACCACCAAAGGTGATTTAATCCAGGTGCCTTCACGCTTATGTGCCGCAGGTTCGTCGAAGCGGTCCTTCAGCGGAAGACCTCTATAGTGAAGGCCGTTCAACTTTTTTGGCCTGTGCACGATAAAATATGAGTATCTTATTTGCCGGGCGCTTCAATTACTTGGTGCATAAGGTTATACGTTTCGGCGTATCACAAAGCGCTCTTTCTGATGTATTCAGATTTATTACCGTCTGTAGTGTGTGTTTTTGGTCATAATGAGTAACATCTTGGCATAATGTATAACATCTGTATTAGGACAGGAATACAAGCGCACTACTATAAAACATCACGAACGCTGCCAGAGCGCAGAAGGCACCGGCCTTCGCTAGACCCTGTTATGTACGGCCAACCAAAACGAGAGAACGTTGAGCAATCGAGTGTCACAGCCAGGAGAACGGCCGCGGGTCGCCGATGACGACGACGAGGCAGGAACGTAAACACCAGTGCCGTAATCTAAATACGCTCACGAAGGCGGCAATTAGCTTTATTTGTTACTTTATGTCTGTTATGTGGCTGGTGTCTGAATAGGAAATGGGTGATAAAGCAGGGTGGTGTTCAGTGAGGAGAGATCATCGCACGGCCAAGGTCATAAAGCGGAATCTCCGGCCTTATTTATGGCGAGAGCTGCTTCTTCAAAGGGAATAATCAGGGGAGCTATGAAGCGACATTAAAAGTTATCGACCCGGCGGTGGGGGGGGGGGGGGGGTGATGGCGACAGTAGAATTCGTCGATTAATTCCTAGATTAATATTCCCCCTTTCATGTGGGGTCCACAGCTCATACCCATGCCGTCTTTGTGTGGTTTTGGGCGCGTGAAAGCCGATGACGTACGCGGGCAAGAGCAAGAAAGGAAAAACTAAATTAGCACATTCCGTCCTTTTTCTGAAAAAGTGCTCTGTGAGCTGATCATCGGCTCCCCGCTGGGCAATGCGTTGGCGACCGCTGCGGTAAAGGTTTCGGTCAAATAAAACCGAAAACGTGACATGTTCTACAGTAATTCCAGGACGCCGATGCTGCTGTAACGACAGAAGATGTAGGCTTGTTTCCATTATCTGTATTTGCATTATCGGCCTGCCGGGAAGTAAGGAAGGCCTCTAATCTTTGTGTTTGTTTACATGTATTTATCCGACGCTCTCCCCCCCCCCCCCCACCCCGGCGATCAAGCCGGCCTCAATTTCCATCTGTCTGTCGGATAAAAAGATCCAGTCACTCTACCAGTACTGCCTGAAGCTAACCCAGTACCTGAATAAGTACAGGTGTCCAATGAAGAATGGCACACGCACTTTGCGCATGGCGATTTAGTGAGAAACACCCACGAATAGAGCTAAAGAGCTGAGATCCACTCTGAGAAAAGGCGGAACTACAGCGATTGCAGAAGTAAATATTGCCGCATTCATTCAAGTCACAAGTTAGTAGTAGATAATCAATGACACCAACCAGGAATTCCTTTCTGAACTGGGTATCATAAACATCAACGCGGGTCTAGTGATGCCTGAAATATTTAGGAGTCAACGTTTCCAGTATGTTTACAATGCCCAACGCATTGCTGCACAGTTCTCTGTTACACTCTTTCGAACAATCAAATATTTGTATGCTATAAAACTGCATATATATTCATTTAGCTATTATGACTATTCACTCAACAAATGTGCATTTTATTAATTTCAGGACTGTTCCATTACATTACTTAATAAGTATAGTATTTGTTGTTTAATTTCATGTTTAGGCCTTACTATTATGTTTTATGGAGTATCTTTATAAATAGTAGGTGGGAGGAATACTATCGATCACTGTCGCAGTGAACTTTTCATAGTTTGATATTGGAAGTATGCTATGTATATGATGTGGGTAAAAACATGAATTATATTGTCAGCCACATATGAACCAGCTGGTCTCATAAAAACTCTTTCTCATCTTGTTTCAACTAGGCTAAAGTATTCATTATCTGGGCCTAGTCCTTTTGTGATAAAGGTTACAACTTGAAGTTCTTTTAAAAAATATTTATAAGTTTCAACCGCATATGTTAAAACACTATGTACAAAATTAAGCCTTTGAACGAAGCCAAAGCTATATTAAAATGGCGTGTAAGCCAATGTAAGTTAAGTATACGGGAATGGAAAAGATGTGAATTTACTTGTTGCGTTAATTGAAAACGTCGACACGTTTTAATAATTTTAATCTATTTCTTTTAATGACAACGAGGCTCTCTCCTTCCAAAGCCAATTCTTAAATATACTCCAGATAACACCTGTGATTTATGCTAATGATGTACGTTAAGGTTACGTTACTTGTAAACAGCTAAATCACCGTGTCTCAGAAAGTCATGTGTGTTTGAGCTTATGTTTATGCTAAAGGGCCCGCTTTACAGTATTAAAAAAACGAATAATGCCAGTCAGCTAAGGATGTTTTGTTACAGGTCAAACAGCTTTAACCTTTTGCTCTAAACATATCATTTCTCACAACCAAGAGTCCAAAAACACAATGGATTCTCAGGTACGCAAAGTATAACTCCATGTTTATTATTAATTTTGTAAAACACGTTTATAAATATATATAAAGATTTAACATATTATTAATTCCTTGTTTTATGCATTCACCTCCAATATTATCACTTTTCCTATGAATCTTTCATTATACGAGAAGTTTAAGCATTTTTATTATTATGCTAGTATTAAATTTGCAATTTCATTTAATCAGACTCCTTCAACGAGATGTTGGCTTCCGTCTTTGTGTAAGAGCGACTCCGCGGACGATCGTCCACGTAACTCGAAATAATAAGTCTGATTAAAAATTGCCACAATTACAGCACAAGGTTGCTTACAAGAGGACTCGGCAAAGCAAGACCTTTATTTGTCTACTTACGTGTCGCAGAAGACAGTACGCGAGGAATGTACAGAACAAGGAACAGCACCGCAATCATATTTAAAGGAACTTCTGTGCTCTTTCAGTTTTCCTCTCTCCTCCGTCCGTGCTCCTTCGCAGATGTGTGTAAGGGGCGTTTTGCACGGAAAGAAGAAGCGCTCAAAAGGTGCCGAAGCCTTTTCTACTGCTGTTTGTCCGGCACTTTCAAAGAGGAAAGGTATTTATAGAGAAACGTGTGGCCCCTACCAAAGATTTGTCCTGTTTGGCTTAATTACAGGCTTGATATATCTCACAACCGTCCCATTCAGTAGGTTTGGTGTGCAGTGAAAGCACGCCTCAGCAGCTAGCTATAACACACAAGTTGATACTTTCCAAGCCCCTCCCTTGTCTTCCCACTCAGTCGCTAGACCTTTTTTTTGCCTCATTCTTTCCTTTTTCTCTTTCTATTTCCCCCTCATTCTTCTGTCCTGCTCCGGCCGGTATAAGCTTCGTCGTCAACGACTGCGGCATTTTCCACGATCCTCCAACATTTTCGCTGCAAGCCTAGTGGGCTCATGAGTCACGGGATTTGGCGGAACCTGTGCGGCTTGGGGAAGGGTGACAGACAAGCTTTTTTTCGGAGAAAGAAAAAATATTGCGTAATTCTGCGCTTCTTGTTTTTTATTATTAATTGAAAAAAATCTTTGCCTTGGGCAACGAGAACACTTGAGGAGATCCAAGTGAAGACTACGATGTATTTATTTTGACAATGTGGTGCGTCAAACGTCTGCATGTCAAGTTAAACAGAATCATTCGGTTTCATATACAGGCATTGAGGTATATGCTTCATGTCAACTTGTAATGGATCCTCTAGAGCCGGTAAAATGCTGACTTCTACACATATTACATATATAAGAACTGAGCGAACGGACAAATCCCCAGTCAACGCAATCCTCTTGGGAACAAGTTATGATCTTGTGATCTCAGCACATTGTGTCAATATAGGAAAAATATATAAACTGTACAATAATATCACACACACACTATATATATATATATATAGTGTGTGTGTGTATATATGCATTCAAATACATATAGGCCTATATGCATATCAAATCTGGAAATAACAATTCCAACGCTATAACAAACAGTATTAACTTAAGAAGCATTATCAGTATTTATCATGGTACTAAAAATAGATAGGGAAATTTGCGATTAGCGTATTTCATCCAGAATAATAAATAATAAGAAAAGTTGACTTACAAATATTAATATCAACATTAATGGAATAAAAATGTAGTTGCAGACATCAGACGTGCCGACGCTCAGCTTGAATATCAAAAGCTGACGTTTTGACTCGCGGCACAGACTGGAAACAAGTTCTTGATAAATCTGCGGTGTTACCTGATGATTCACCACATTGCACACTTTTGACATCACTTCACCAGGTCAGGCGGAACGACAGGCCTCACGCCCGCATCAACTACCTTCTTCTCCTTATAGTGCGTAATACTTAGCCTATAAAAGTAAGTCGACATAATTGCTTTATCCTAAAGCACTTTTAATTTCGGATATTCCATATCATTCATTTTGTGTTTGCATCTGTTTGCATCTGCACTCATTCTAATTTCTAATATATGATTGTGACAGATGTTTCGCTTGTTTAGGCTATCTGATGTATTTTTTGTTTATTTAAAATCCCCTAGTTGGGATGAATTTACGAATGGAATATCCGCCATAACAGGATTATTGTAATTACCTGGTGCAACAGTGGTGTCGTGTAGGCTATTTATTAAAAAATATATAGGTTCTCAATCCGTTTTCAAATTGCCCCGAAGCACTACGCCTGTTACAGCTAAACTCGGCGGCGCAGTTTAAACTCGTGCCTTGGTCAGTTATCCAACTTACTGACTTCTTGCGTTTTGTCGTAAAATTAATGACCACCTCACCGAGAAGTTTAGCAGTTCAACCTTGACTAGGTTCTTATGCCCCTCAAGCGTTCAAAAATTCGCTTTTGTGACTCGTTTTGCAGTAGCCCATGTTTTTTCTTGTGCAGGGACATAAATGAAGACCGAGAAAAATACAAAGATTAATTTACAAGCGAAATATTCAGTCAAGAAGATTCAAAGTCGAACCGCATGTAGCCTATATGCGTCACTAAAATACTTTTAAAAATGAATTTGTGTATTTTCAACTTTTGTAATAATCAAATATTACTATTATAGCAAATTTCTTGATGTAATATACGTCTGTCAACATAATCATCACAATATGTTTTCTCAAAATTAATACGATTTATTATGAGCTACTGTTTATTAATCTGTCAAGTCAGTGACAGAGACATGCCGGGGTGCACATTTCAATTAGCGGATAGAGAATCACTGATTACCGTAACAGGCGATTGTATCGTTGAAACTCTCACATGAAACGAAAGGGTTTCGAGAATAACTTTTATTGATGTGCAAGTGTTACATTTATTGCAAATGTTATGCACTTAAAATATACTACAGATCATGACACCATGCATAGTCCTCCCTGCTCTTTGGCGAAAAGAAAAATATTTGTCCCGAGAAATATTTAGATTTTGTGATTCTCCAAAAAATGTTCTCTAAAAATTGAATAGAAATTGGTTTGGCGGAAACTTAGTGTATAATAGGCTTATAAGTATGCCGTTACGCGTATTTTATATAGCCTAGTCTAGTGTTTGTATGAGTAATTGGAAAGGATAGTGTATTTCATTTTCTTATATTATATTAGTATATAATTTACTTTACGGTGTGTTCCATGTCCTTTTCCGCATTAAACATCCCAGCTTCCTTTGCAGTTTATTTTCTATAGGAGTTTTTAACGATTTAAACTCAAAGACGTCACTGCTAATTCGCCAGCGTCCCATTACTGGTCCTTTATCCCTTTGAGACGGTCACGCGGGTAATGGAGATTAGCACTGCTGTGTCGCTTTCCTCTGCAAAGCACCTTTACATTTTTGAGATGGTTACCAGTCTTATCAATCCTTACAAATATTGCAAGTCCGTACCTTCTGCGATTGAAGCCAGTGTGTGTGTGTGTGTATGTGTGTGTGTGTGTGTGTGTGTGTGTGTGTGTGTGAAAGAGAGAGAGAGAGAGAGAAGAAAATGCACGAGTTTGTGAGTGTAAACTGGAGGGGGTGGGGGAGTGACGACATCACGGACCTATAGCACAGTTCGCCCCAGTGGAGAGGATCCGACACACAAGCCCACCGAGCTCTCGCTGGCTGATACTGTAGGCACTAAATCCGGCTTCGCAATGCATCAGTGCGGCGGCAGGGTCTGCATTACCACCGTGCTTGTCTCGCTGCTTCTGGCTGGGCTGGCGAGGGCGACCTCCGATCCGTTTGACAACCAGCTGGGTGACATCAGTTACTGCAAAAAGCAATGCCTGACTACCGTCATAAACAAAAGCTTCATTAAAGTAAGTGACACATGATCACCATGAAATATTCTGCATTCACGTGGATAAAAACGACGAGTCGCTTAGTGATGCTGTCCAGTATGTTATAAATAAAATCTGTCTCATTGAGCTGAAACGTAACTAGTGCATTTTCCGAGCTATTCCATAATGGAAGGTATCCATTTTTAATCGCGTATAGGCAACGCACTTTGCAATATCAGATGCTTAAAAAGAGGCTGCTTTCTAAATTATTTGCCTTATCAAAGCAATTAGCATATGCACGTTGGCGTATACAGTTATTGCTTTCGGACGCTACTTCTCGCGATTGACACTGACATGCACTGATCCCAATTTATTTGGGCTATATGACGCATTTTTTGTTCTCTGCTTGATGAAAATGGCACAGGAAGCTTTCTGTGTGAGGTGTCTCTCCGTTTGGCATAATGTTTGAGGTCCTTTTGTTCAGTTCTTAAATCTTTATTATTAATTAGCATTAACATATTTATTAAAACCAACCGGATTTCAATTCTTTTGGCAACCATGGGTAGTGTTTAATCTCGAAAACGCGAGACAGAGGCTATTAGTCCTGGCATTGGAGAGCTTGGAATCAATAGCCTCACACCGACCACCAGTTTTTTTTTTTTTGGTTTTTTTTGCGTTAGCCCATTTTCCTGCCTCTGCATTATTTCCACTTCCTGTTTGTCAAAGATGGGAAGATTGTCATTTGGCTTCGTTCGAGATTATGACACCCCAGTCCGAGTGATAACATTAGACGGCAGTCAGCAAAACTCCACAAAATATTTAGACTTAAATCGATTATCTTCAGCAGCGCGGCAATCGTAATAGAATATGAACTTGAATCTTGGACGTAATCATTATTTGTATCGTAAATTGTGCATTTGCTGCAGTGATTTGTCAGAACTCTTTGCAATTAAAATGGCTCTTCAGTTCGGCAGCTGCAACATTCTGCAGCAGAAAAACATTAAAATACTGTCCTGATTGCAATTCAGACGTAGTGGGAAATTTACAAAAACAATGTGATACTTAAATTCTATTTTGCACCAATAGGGTTGGTAATATGTGCCGGAAGACATGATTTCCTTCACGCATAATAATGATGATGTAGCCTATACCGTTTGGTTTCCGAAAATATCGTAATGAAGATGCGGAAATTGATTGTAGACAGTAAATATTACGATTAATCGCAAGCATTTGTATTTTTATTAGAGGAGGCATGGTTTTAAATATAATGATGTAAAAATATAACCAGGTAGCGATGTGTGTTTATTAACATTAACTGGTAACGAGGCCACTTCTGGTCCAAAGCGCTGTTCGTTTCGTCATCTGCAGGACTCCGTACTGAGCGCTTGTAACCGTGGCTGCCGACTCTACTCCATCTGTAAGTTTGTGAATGGCAACGCGGGTTCTAATGCCAGCAAGGAGGAATGTCAGGGAGGTAAGAAAATGAGCTGTGTGGGGGGCATATTGAATTAAGAACTGTCACTTACTGTCAAGGGATTGACTAGCAACTGACTGCACAGCGGGATTAGAATGGTGTGAGCTGACCAGACGGTCAATGGTCCAATCATTCCTTCAGTCGGCACAGCGAACCAGCGGGGGGGTGTAATGGGGGATCTTTGCTTCTGTGTGCACGTGCAGCTTGCCAAGAGGCGTATACTCAGCTGCTGGAACAAGAGGGCTGCCGGAAGGGGTGCGAGAATCAGCCCACGGCAGCAGAGAGCGAGAGGAGGAAGGTGAGTCCTCCCCATGTTCGGCAGCACCAGCATGACGTCACTTCGCTCGGTACATCGGGCCAGCAGCTCCGCAGGTTTGCACCTCCTTTGACACGTCGCCTGGAAGGTTTCTACACGCACATTCTCACCGTTCAGCAAGAGTCAGCGTCACCGACTTTGGGCAGCTGGCTGGAGTGAGATTTTGCATTCCAGACGAACTCCACACACATCCACATACGTTTACATATATGTAACAGTTGTATTACCTAGTAAATAGTCTGTAGGGTTTGCAAACTGTCCCAGCAGGTAGCTTATTTTAGGTTTACAATGGAATAATATAGATTTGCATTAAGATTTCTTGCATGAGCATGAAATTCTGAACACGTGAATGTCTGGCCTGATGCTTGAGAACTGGCAGCCCTGAAGAGTCCGAACTCACGCTAGTTACACACCTCACGCCAGTTACACACCTCACGCCAGTTAGACACCTCACGCTAGATACACACCTCATGCTAGTTACACACCTCACGCCAGTTAGACACCTCACGCTAGCTACACACCTCACGCTAGTTACACACCTCACGCCAGTTACACACCTCACGCAAGCTACACACCTCACGCCAGTTAGACACCTCACGCTAGCTACACACCTCACACTAGTTACACACCTCACGCCAGCTACACACCTCACGCTAGTTACACACCTCACGCTAGTTACACACCTCACGCCAGCTACACACCTCACGCTAGTTACACACCTCACGCTAGCTACACACCTCACGCTAGCTACACACCTCACGCCAGCTACAGCAGTATGAGCCTGTGATTTGGAACATCATCGTAGACGTTACTGATCTCATTTAATATGTTTGGCCGAAGATGCGTTGACATGAATATGCTGCTGAAATATGTTTCCCGGTGCACATGCATGTTGCACCGCAGCTGGTGATGCTGCATAAATCTGCCGTTTCTGCATCGCCACGGCAACCAGACAAGCTAAGATGAAACTGTTGCGGCGAGTCAGGGTAAAAACTGATCTTCACCTGTCAGCTTCCGCATCAGCGTTAAGCCAATTATTGCTGCAGTCGGCAGGAAAATGAAGTCAACCCTGCTAACTGCTTCTGGCGTCCTGGGTCCGAGACCCAAGTCTTCATAAAGTGCTTACTTTCCTGGAACATCGTGCATGTTCGGCTGCAGTGCTTATCACCTACAACTTCTCCCATTTGCCAAAAATTGATATTTATGCCCGAAATGCTGGCTGCGTATAGCGCGTAATTACATACACTATATAGACAAAAGTATTGGGACACACCTCTTAATTACTGAATTCAGGTAATGCATTCAGACCCATAACTTCAGGTGTTCACAATCAAGCATTTGGGGACGACAGAGATTCAGTCACGAAGTGTCAGGCCACATAAGCAGCACGGTCACAGCGCTCTGCTGACTCAGTAATTGCAGACTTCCGAACTTCCTCTGGCATTAACCCCAGCTCTGTGCCAGGAGCAGCTGCATGCAGGCCTCACATCGCCAAGCACAATGCGGAGTGGATGTCTAGCAGTCTGATAGGCGTGTATGGATTTGGCGGACGCCAGGAGAATGTTACCCGGCGGAATGCACCAACCGTAGCTTGGTGGAGAGGGGATTGTGGTACGGGGTTGTTTTTCATTGGTTAATTCCAATGAAGGGAACTCCTAATGCTTCAGCAAACCGAAACATTTTGGACGATTCTACGCTTCCAAATTTGTGGAAACACTTTGGGGAAGACGGCCCTTTGCTGTTCAGGCGTGTCTGTGCCCTAGTGCACAAAGCGAGGTCCATAAAGACATGGTTGGGTGAGTTGGGTGTGGAAGATCTTGACTGACCCACACAGAGCCCTGACCTCAACCCCATCGAACACCTCTGGGACAAACTAGAAAGGAGATAGTGAGCCAGGCCTTCATGTCCAACATCTGACCTCATAAATGCTCTTCTGGATGAAGGGGCAAGAATTCCCACAGACACACCAAATTCTTGTGGAAAAATCCTCCCCAGAGGAGAGGCAGCTGTTATAGCTGCAAAGGGGGGACCAGCTTCATATGGATGCCTTTAGATCTAGAACGGGGCGTCGTAACAGTTCCTGTAGGTGTAATGGCTAAGTGTCCCAGTACTTTTGTCTATATAGTGTAGCAGAAATGTGCAGCATTTGAATCATGTATGACTAGAGAGCATCTGTGTTCAACGTCACTCTATATAGCAAGAGTGTGCAGTGTGCAACTGCCGAGCATAGATATACAGTGTTACACTAGAGGGAGCGAGTGAGCAGCATGCACTAACATTGCATCAGTGTGCAGCGTGTCTTGTGCTGAGAGATGCCCTTGCCTCGCGCAGCTGAAAGCCCTGATGCGTCGCTCCAAGCCGCTGTCTGTCATGGACTTGCTCTCCGGCTGGTGCAGCGACATCGTCAGCTCTGCCCAGAGTTTCATCTCCTCCACCTGGACGTTCTACCTGCAAGCGGACGACGGAAAGGTGCTGGTGTTCCAGGTGAGGCGGTCAGGAGTTTGCCCAAGACACAAAGACAGTGTTCCAGCTCTTAATCACTGTGCCCCTGCTGGATGGCTGGGGTATTTCGATACATTTCTGCACTGCTTTGGGTGCAGGGAGTACTTGAGCTGCTTTGACCGGACATGGTGGTGAGGTATATGGTCGGGGCCGGGGGGTTTTGGTGGGAGGTTAGGCACTGCAGGGGAGCACTGCAGGCCACACACTCCGTGGGCCCTGTCAGCTGGGCTATCTACAGACCCCCTCAACCCACTCCAGTGGATTGAACCTTCCAGAACGCATGCATGGATGATAACTGAAGAACAGTCAATGGTGTTTGTGATACGAATGAGAAAAGCGTGTCCTTGGATGGAATTCGTAATCCAGGCGATGGCAGGCAGGGTCAGTGTGGCGACAGCAGGGTGGGGTGCTGTCATGGCGACCTGGCAGCGGTGTGAGGGGGGGGGCGCAGTCTCGGAGGCGGCTGCAGCTGGCAGGGCTGCGCGGGGCGC
>JABFDZ020000047.1:12920661-12933417 GCA_019775955.2 Pollimyrus isidori
GTGTGTGCGTGCGTGTGTGTGCGTGTGTGTGTGTGTGTGCGTGTGTGTGTGTGCGTGCGTGTGTGTGTGTGCGTGTGTGTGGGTGGGTGCGTGTGTGTGCGTGTGTGTGTGTGTGCATGCGTGTGTGTGTGGGGGGGGGGGGGTGGAGGGTCATAATTGCTGTGCTCTGGCTGCTGGAGCGCCCTTCCTCCCCCCCAGCACGGGCCCCCTGCCCCCACCAGTTTTTTAGCTCCAGTTTGGTCTCATTCAGAAATCAGTCACAGCTCAAAGAAAGTGGATTATGTTCATGTTACATTGTGGGGACCAAATGTTCTCCACGATGTAATAAAAACCTATTATTTTGACGACGTTATGGGGACCATTTTACATATCCCCACATAGATCAGTTAATGCAGTCAAAAAAATAAAAAAAGCCATAACTCTTATTTTGTTTGGTTACTTATGGTTAACGTTAGGGCTGGGTAGGGGTTAAGGTTATCATGTTGAGGTTAGGGTTTTTCCCGTTGAAATGAATGGAGAGTCCCCACAAAGATATAAACCTGCATTTTTTGTTTGTGTGTGTGTGTGTGTGTGTGTGTGTGTGTTTGGGCGGTTGGGGGGGGGGGTGCGCCCCCTTTTATTGCAAGCTCCAGGGAAGCATATTCAATTAAAAAAGAGACTATCTCAACTGTGCTGCTTTTCACAACCCTGGTGGCTGTTTTGACTGTACCGTCGATGGCCTCAACAGTCGCCCCCTCAGACTGCAAAAAAATGCAGGCAAAAGCCAGACACCCAACAAAGGCTACATCCATGTGTGTCTGCACAGGGATATTACATTGCATGTATGACACGCGTGTGCACAGGGCGGAATGACGCACGGCGCCTTCGCATGTGCATATGCAGCCCCTGTTATTAATTAAGGTGATTCTGCTTAAATGGCATCTTTATTAAAGTCGACTGGGTGTCGGAACAGTTAAACTTCCCAGGCGTAACCTTCGTCGGCCGTGAGTCCGGGCGCCGTGTCGTGTGTTAAGATGCCGCATGTCGCGTCCAGAGTTGCTGGGAAGGTGACGCTGTCGGGCCTGCACCCTCCTCCAAGCCGCCTCAGGTGATAAACATGCCGGGCACATCCCAGGCTTCTACTTAGGCAAAAGAGAAGGTAGGGACGGTGTTCCGAACATCTATCATATCAGCCTGTGATTAACATCCATCCCGGGCATGAGTCTATAGCTAAGTACAACAGCAAAGCTGGAAATGAAGGACAGTCTGCACTGTGGAGGAAGCTTGGGGCAAAAATCATGAACTCCCCCCACCCCCCAACCCCCCCATTAATGTCTGGGATGGGTTTCAGGGATGTTTGGAGTAGAAAGCAATCCTCGCATCAATGAAGTGACCCATTTCGGTTCTGCCGTGGCAAGGCATCCGTGATGCAAATCCAGTCACCCCTTAAACTCCGACTACAAATAAAGCAGAACCCAGAACCTTAACTCAGCTTAGCACATATTTCACCTGGTGGTTTCAAATATGTGTGAAACTCTGAAAAAATATATATAATCATATGAATCATGAAATCATAATGACTTTTTAATTTCAGTCACCAAGTGAGATACGTGTTTGCCAAACAACACATTTTGAGTTCATTAGAAAGATGAAAGATGGTTTATGTATAGCCTAGTGTATCAGCAAAATAATGTTATACAACCTTCTTAAATTTGGTTGTTCCAAAGGTTCCATGAAGTTGGATGTCGGAGACATGAGTAACCATTGAAAAGACCAAAGATGAGTTCTTGTATTTAAATTATTTTATTATTTGTATGGTACCACGTTACTTGAGGTGGTCACTAGTAACTCAGACACTAGTCAAGTACAAATCATGAAGAAATAGAATATCTGCATGAAATAACCATTATGAATTCATGATGGATGAACATGGAATCAGTATGTAACTTATACTTAATTTCTGGTCAATTAATGCATTAAGTAAGCGTGTACTACTACATTATTCATGCCCCCTCGAGTAAAGAGTTACCATTTATATTGTATAACTCTTCTCGGCCCCACAACCCTGAATAACGGTTACAGAAAATGGATGGCTGATTGAATGGATGGTTGTATGGATGGATGAATGGATGGATGGAACTCTTCTTGGAATTTTCAGATGATCAATTTCATAAGGAAATTCTATGGTGATATGTTATGTACCTAACCAACCATATCTGGCTATCCTCCTCAATGTTTCTCATACAAACGTTTCATATTCGCCCCCCGCAATGGGTACTCACACATTGTGACATCATTATGCCTTCCTCTTCCTAAGGGACTGGCCATATGACTGGAAACCAGAGAGCTAGACCCTCAAACTGGACAGCCTCCTTACACCTGCCCCATTGGCCCCTCGCTTTCATTCATAGGTGTAGTTTTAGTGACGCTGCATCTTTGACGGAGTAATTGGGTTGAATATCTATGGCTGGAGAGTCACTCGACTTTGCTACTGACAGCTGCCTCGTCTGACCGTGTAGAAAAACACACATGGTCTAACGGACGAGCTTTTCGCTGAAGGAATCAGTACCACTCACACCCTGGCCATCATCTGTGTTTTATGTACAAGCGAAGTAGCAGTGCAGTGAGTGCAACTTTTCACCGATCATTTAGATACATTTGTTAAACAGCAACCAAAGTCCTTGCAATCAATATTTACTTCACACATGTTTCATCAAAGACACCAAAAACACAGCCATTCAGGTTGTGCAGCAGTCTGCTTTTATAACTGAGGTCTGAGAACAACCGGAACATAATGTCTTCGTTCTTCATCTGAATTTTAGGTGGAGAGCATGTCCATCCTTACCCTGAGCCGGCTGCGGTACTCCTTTGTTGACCACTAATTCCTGAAAGGCAGACCACAGTTGAGATTACTCAAAATGTGAAGTCGGCTGTTTATATACCCCAAGTTTTACCGTTTATGAATAATATATCACTGCCCAATTTTGCGAGGAATGCTTTGTTTGATTAGGCTAATTTTATTATTTTATGACAATTAGAGGACCTCCATCTGGACTGCCAAACTGCTTGATTGGGATAATATGGAAGGGGTATGGATTTATTTGATGCAATCACACCAGTTATGATCTGATGCTGAGCAAAGGCTGGTCACTGCTATCTGTGGAAGGAGCTTGCTGCCGGACCCAGAATGCTTGCAGAATGAGATCTTTCACAGTCTGAGACACTCGTGCTTTATCACACATCGGTGATGCAACTCAACCTACTCTCATTGTACGGCGCTTGATTTATAGTTAGCAAATTCATTCTCCTTCCCTCTGTTGCTAGAGATGGTACACTGCTTTTCCTTTGCAGCATTGTAGGCTGTTGTCGAGATAGACAAATACAAAAAAAGCCAGCCAGATTCTGATGGCTGTTTTGTTTTTTTTTTTTAACGTGCAGATGGTTGTAATTTGACCCTCTCTTAAACTAGAAGTGCCAACAGATTTGGAGAAGCAGTTTGAAATTCCCAGCTATAAATTCCATAGGTTTTAGATGGGGTGCACATTTGAGAGGACTTCTTGAGACTGAATTGTTCAGAATGATGTTGTTCTTCCAAAAGATCTTGATCTCCACAGAAGACAGCAGATAGTGCCCCTAGCCAATGTGTTCACTGATAGAGAATTTTATACAGCACCTCTGTCCTGTTGTTTTTTGCTGCAGTGTTTTTTTTTAAAAGAAGTCTTTACTATTCTCTGGTTGTTCCTCACACACTTTCTCTCTCTCTCTCTCTCTCCCTCTGCATGAGTGACTTGATGGAAGAAGCTTGTGGAATATAGTAATCAAAGCGCTTTTCTGAGTTTGTTCAGGAAAAGTAATGTGTTCATTTTTCCAACAGAGAAACACATTGAAATCTCGGATGCCACCATTGTCCACTCCTATGTCTCGACGATCATTCGTGTCCATTTTTTCATTCTACACCAGTGCTCTCCTGGCCTCTTCACTAGTACCTATATAATAAGCCCTACCACTATTCATAGTTTTTGGTGTAGTTGCCTGTATATGCTTGACCCCACACCTTAGATTGCAGATGTCCACCTGGTGTTGACTTGGTTCTTGTGCGCTTCTGCTGTAGTTTCCATGGAAGTCCATGTAGCACGTTGTAGACCATCACAATAGCAAACAATAGGAGAAGTCCCTCCAAGTCGCTGCCCTCAGTTTGACCTGGAAATGTTGACCACTGCAATGCAGGCAAGAAGCCAGAAAACCATAATGATTTGATTTACTTTTATATGTCTTTCAGGCAGCTGTGGCTGGACAGCAGTACGCAGGCAATGGAGCTGAGAAACACCCTTATATCTACCATAAGTGACATGAAATGTCACTCGTAATGAAAGGGTGCAGAAGACAGAAGTTACTGTAGTTGATGTTTGGGTAGGTACCAAATCTTCAAGGGGGGAGGCGGACTATACATCCGTGTGGCTCCGCTAATATTATAAATATGCACTTGGAGGTCTAATGTGCTAAATGGACCCAAATTCAAAGCTACACCCCTCTTTTAGCTTGAATGAGTATGCAAGTGTATGAGTCAGGAATGAGTCAGAAGACTGTGTGTGTATGGGGGGTTGGTGGTGGACATATCGGCCATTCCGTCTACATAGCTTATACTCTATGGAAAATCAGCTAACCAGTTCCGGTGGGAACCATACTCTGCTAGGTGCTGTGAACAGGCCGGCATTGTCAGCCACTCTCTATGAAAACCTTCAATCTATAATTTCTTATTGTCCGGCTTGTAGAAGTGTTGCTCCATAAGGAAGCTGCCTCTACTTATTTATTCATCCACAGACAGAAAGACAGCATATGACTGGATTTACAGGGCAGACAATGATTGTATTATTAGAGACAGAAATGCTGCAATCTTAAAGGTCTAGGAGACCTGCCCACAGACAGAGGAGGGATAAATGATTTTGTAAACCAGTTATTCCAGAGATTAAACTGAATTCGTAAGAATTTCATGTACACAATTATATACACAAGGCACATAAGGAACAATAATGATTTATTTAATGCAATGTGTCTATTTGTTATATTCATTATAAATGGTCTATGTCGCGTAATGCTCAGAGGAAAGCATGGCTAAGAGTATATGCTCATCATCTCTCCTTTGTGTCTTTACTCTGTGTAACTTTCCCTAAAACGAATTCTGGCCTAGTTGATCATACTTAACTCCACCCACAAATCTCCTGCAGAACACTCACACCTCCAGAGGACAAGCTACTGTTTCCCTTGTAGACAGTTGAAATCGTAATACTTGGCTTGTGAACATTTCGCATCCCGGCAAGGGATCGGCTGTTACACCTGGGTTTACTGGACTGTGCAGTGATCGGCGACAACGTTAACTTACTCTATACACACTGGTTGCATAAAAGTGACAGATGCAACAAAACAGATGATGTCAGATCCAATAGTTAAACTGGCAAAGGTGATCAATTAAGCATTCAGCATAAGGGACACGCAAAGAACAATCATGAAAATTTGTGTTTGTTTAACATTAGCTCAGCTCACTCCTTGTTTTCAAAGTACTTTTCTGCAGACCGCTTAAGAATCGAAGCTTCTTCATTCTGCTGAAATATCATAGCTCCGAAAAGTCTGAGGCAAGGCGCAGATGCGAACTCAAGACAGAAAATACAAAGACGGCCTCCGCCTGCACAAAGGTCAAACGAGTAGAGCAGTTTACAACAGGACTACTGCAATTCACCATCTCGACAGTCATATGATGGCATGAAGGGTGTTGTAGTTCATAAACGCCTTTCTGTATTAGAATTAGCGAATGTCCGGGTCACGCGTCATCTGCTAAAATTACTTCGCTTCCAGACTAAATGTTGAGTGATGTCGAGGCATATCCTCATCCTCGGACTTTGATTGTGCAGTTTCCGGAGATTTGTTAGCTTAAATATTTAAGATTACAATTCCCCCTGCTTGTACATCTGGATATTTTCTGAAGTCATTCAGCAAAGCGGTTTGATCAGAGATTCACCAGAAGGCCTGTCTTGGCACAATCCCTTTGGTCTAGATTCCTTAATCATTGAATTACCTGGTTCTAGTCTAGAGACATAACTTGGTTTTAACATTTTTTGTATTATCCCCAGAAATTTGAGTTAAAATGAAATGAGGGAAAACTTGGCTGGTTTTCTCAGTTAATAAACTTTTACAGGAAATCAAACATAGCACCATATAATATAATTAAGGGTGCTGGTGACAGGTTGCTATTTGACACCAACAAATACCTATCGCTTTAACGCAAAGAGCCCCACCAACGACGCCATTGTGAACTAAAATGAAAGTAAAATGATACTATTTAACGAACGCCTTATGGAACATTTAAATATATCACCCTACATTATTTAAAACAATTAAATCAACATGCACCGCAATAGTGCCGTGTATGGCATTGCAGTGACAATCTCTTGTGCTACAGCTTTCTTTTGACTTAGTTTAGATAAACCACAAAGAAAAATGAAAAAAAAAACTGTTCAGGTTTTCCCGACACTCCGTGATATTCAGGTAGCAGAGAACTCATAATATGTGTTGTCCCCTTTAAGATGCCCCCACCTTCTCCGCTGCGGAGGGAGGGAGGACACATTCCTGGAACAGTTGTTGAGAAAAAAAAAATCTACCAGCGGTCTGTTTCAAGTTCCCCCAATAGAAACTGTGCCTGATTTGTGGCCAATGTTGGAGATGTAAAAAAGGAGGAAAAACACTAAGGGGTAGCTATGGAGATAGAAGGTTATCCTTGCTGCTTTCTTTGACAGGTGTTGAGTGGGGTAAAAGTGTTAAAACAGAATCTCCAGCATGTACGCCAAAGGAAAAGGAGCTGTCGTACCATCCGATAGCCAAGCGAGAGAAAAGTAAGTGAAAATTGAGGTTTGTTTCAGAGATCTAGCAAGTTGAACATCGCGGTTTTATCGATACTTCATAAACTATCCTTAAATCTGTTATGTATATGGTACACGCTTGTTCTTTCCGCGTGTAAGCTTTTTCCTTGGGAGGTTTAATTTTTTTTCTGTTGCTTGACTTTTTAATTCTGCACGAACGTGCTTGCCTTCCATGCACATTGTTATACGGGTGTTGTGTGTTTGTCCGGGAATATTTTCAGAATATATAAAGTAGTGCGCCGGTAATTCGCACGGCACCTTTAGTAAAACCAGAGCTTATTAGAAATGACTCCTTGTATGTGGCGCTTGCATGCATTGAAGAAGTGGCTCGAGACAACCGCGCTCGAGTTTGGGAACAATGCGAGAGCGTGTGGCGCGCGGGGCTGCTGCGCTACCGCCTCGGTGCACGAAGTTACGGGCGGCGCGCGGCTGGATCTCTGGCTGTGGCTGCTGACGCCGTTTTTGTTCTAAGCATCGCCTCGGTTGCAGTAAGGTGCATTTGTTTGACGGTCTGTTTGTATGCCAGCTGGTGTAATTTAAACTGTTTGTACTGTAAACAGTGGGTTTATGGCTTATCAAATAGGGACACTGTCTCCTACAAGCTCATTGCTGCTGTCTTATTTCAGCCCCTGACTTAAAAAAAACTTAAATGGGAAACATAAACGCGACAATTGGTATCTAACATGTTTGTATCGTAGTTTATATGTGTGGTGAGGATGTGCGTTACTGTAATATACGCACTGAGAGTGAACACTTGTGTCAAGGTGTAAAAGTGAAGAAACTTCTGTTCATCCCTGTCCAGCCAGTTCACCGTTTTGTTGGTGGCTGCTATAGATGAGTGGCGGCTTCAGCTCCCCATTAGTCGATCCTGTACCCAAAACATTGTAGTCTTTATAATTTCGCAACAAAAAGAGAACTTCACGGTCAGAGTTGGCGATAGTGTAGCTGAAAGATTTCATTGTATTTTTCCCTCACCGATGGAGCTTAAGAAACACATGTAACAAAAGGTGGAAACAAACATCTTAACTCTAAAACTTATAAAAGAAACAATGATAAAACCACAATGTTTTATAATGGATAAATGGATCCATTTGAAATCCATTATAAGTGGAGCGCATATCTCGCAGAATGGTTTGGAAAAGGTATTTAATGATTATTTTCTGCTTCTAAGTTTTAATGTTTCACTGTCGTTTGAGTGGACATGCATCTCCCCAGGTTTGCACGCAAAAGTCTGCCGTAGTCTCGCGAATCTCCTTGAGCATGCAATTACTTTTCTAAGCAACTTAAAGAAAATATCGATGCAACAATAAACGCTACATTAAGCGAGAATTTCCCACAAAGACACTTTCAGTGTCAAAAAGGTTGCTTTTTCGGGTACAGTTACATTCTTGTTGGGCGGCAGGCGAGCTTTTGATATGTTGATTTTTGTTTTGTGAAAGGGAACAATTGGGGACAATCGGAACCGCTGTCGATATCATTGTTACTTCACAAAGTGTTTTTTTTTATGTATCCAAAGTAAAGCTGGACCAGAAGACTAGATTAACACAGCCCCTTTTTAAACGTTCAGGAGTGTGTCTGGTTCATTCAAGAAAGCGACCCGTATAGCTTATTGTCTTGTTCAGATGTTCATCTGTCTGTCTGCTATGCTGTTCGCAGTTATTCAATCGGGTAATTTTCGGACCCGGAAAAACTTGTGGAGCCGTCTGGGTAAAAACACAATTGATATCAATTATCAAAGGCAACGGTAAAACGGTGATTCACTGATGGTTTATTAATCCTTCAGTCAGATGTGCTATGTAAAGTCCCACACACTCGTTTATTTTCCGACAGGAATTGTGGAGCATGATTGGAAATGTTTGCCCTGTTCTTGTTTTGTATGTGTGTCTGGTTGAGAGAACTGGGACGAACACTGTTGACTTTACTTGTTTCTTTAGTCCTTGTTTCGGTGACGTTGTTCAGTTAACTGAGACTGTTGACGTGAAGGGAGTGGTCATGTATTCATGGTTGTCTGATTTTAGGGTCATGGGACTGTGTTGTGAGGTATGGGGGATAGCACTGTATCTGTGCTTTGGAAACGTGGCCTGTTTTCATCCTCTTTAGTTTCACCCTCCCATAGATGATGTTGGGTTTGATGCAGTTGTTGTACAGACTAGTGCCTTGGTCGGATTGCCCTGGCAGACTCCCTATTCGCAGTATAGAACGGAATTGTTATCGCAAGTAAGAAAAGCTCAACTTTTTTTCCCTTGAGAGATAATGAACATTTCTGCAGCATTTAACAAAGGTTGCTTTTTTTTCCCCAAGCTCTGAAAATGATTGTTTTGTGTCTCCAGATTATATGATTTAAGCCAAAGCTGGACTACTTGGAACCCAACAAAAGAGACATTATATGACTGGAACATGTTGTGAGGTCTGTGGAGCCCAGCGAAAAACCGAGCTTTAATAATTAATTTGCAATGTGATGCTGTATTCCTCTTGTCTTCCCAGTAGTTTGTGGCGCTTTCTGGAGAGGCTCATCTCCCCAGCTCGCTGGGCCTTTCAGGGGGTGCCTCGGCCCTATGTGCCGGGGCACCTCCCAAGGCCTGCGTGTGGGGCGTCCCGGTCAGTGTTAGGCATTTCAGGTCCAGAAGCTACAAATCCAGACCATGATTTTGTTTCTACCCAGCAGCTGAATACTCTGTGACCCATGACTCCTTATGCTGAACCGGTTGGTAAAAACAAAATCCTGGTCTGGATTTGTAGCTTGTGAACCTGAAATGCCCAACACTGGGCCCCGGTGCGTGTCTGCGGTGGCTCGCTGCACGGGGTTGGAAGGGAGCATGGGCAGGATGTGAAGTTGCAGGTATGGAGATCCCAGGGAAACAGAGGAGCTGTTGTTGTTTTCTGGCCACACCTACGCAGACGCAGCTGGGACAATATCGTGTCCGTCGACTTTAGTGTCTGGTCTCACCTGTTTATTAATTTGTTGCTTAGTTTGTTTTCTATCGAAACCACTTTGAATCTCACCCGGCCCATGTGATCGTCTAGCTCAGTTGTATATGTTTTATTGAAGTCATTCAGTCAAAGTACTTACCTGATGTCTAGTACAGCTGCCCCTCTTGTGATGTGGACTTGGAACCTGCAGGTTGTGAGCACACGTCCTTAACCACCTGGCCCATTATCCTGTTTTATTTACCACAGCTTAAGGGGGGGGGAATGATTCTTTTAACTACTGAAGAGAACCCTCTCTGTTTTAACAGAGCATAATGTCGATCCATGCGGCCAAATTCTGTCCCGGTTGTATTTCCTGGTTCCACCTTTGCACAGGATATTCCAGCTTTCGTTGGCAGCTGATGTTAACCCCTGTTGTGCTGGAGGCGATGTGGGTGGGGTGCCTCGGGGGATTTCCATCGGGACCTGTTCTGATGGGATGGTCACATGACCTCACGGTGATCCGGAGCTCAGCAGCGGGCCTCGTTTCAGTCTGATTCGGGGTGGGGGAGGAGTGGCTATTGTTTGGGTTTCTCTCGGCAGGCCTTCGCAACGTGGCGCGGAGACCCATGTCTCTTGGTTTGTTGTTATGCCTGCGCGGTGGGCGGAGCATCATGGGGATGGCTGACTCAGCCGGCCCCTCGGGCTGTGCCCTGAGCGAGCCTGGATTCGGGCTTTCTGATGGCTCAGAAGAGACTGGGAATATGGTTGACTGGCAGCAAACTTTGGCAGGGAGGGGGCTTTGTGAGTCTCTGGTGGGCCTCGGGATTGAACATTCTCCTGCTTCAAGGTGGGCAGGCTTATTTTGACTTGGTACTTTTTTGATTTCTGTCTCTTCTGACCGACCACCTATTCCCTTAATTCATGTGTGTATCAGGTATCAGTGTGGTGATAAACTGTAGGTCGGAGGTGGGGAAGAAAGAAACGGGCTCCCCCCAGAACTTCTGAAATGCGTGACAGGATGGAGGTGGTGCCCCCCTTACCGCTGCAGGCAGGGCCCCCTGGATCTTAGGGTGTTACCATGACGTGGGTGGGGGAAAACCCAGTGATTTTTTTTTTTTCTCTCTTTTTTTTTTCGTTGCAGTGTTTTCATCTGTCATAATATGAAGTCGTTTGAACTGCCATGACAGTGAACACCTACGTTATCTGAGTGCTTGCGGTGGGGCTTCTCAAGGGTAGGTGGGTGAACCCAGCCTGCTAGAAACTTGTGGTGGATGAGACGTACAGGCGTGGGCCTGCGTTTGGGCAGGGGGCAGCGGTGCTGAGTTCATGCTGCTAGGGGGTGCAGTGTCTCTCCCAATGCTGGGCAGTCGTACGCTGCTTGGAAACGGATCTGGATGTTCTGGCACCAGGCACAAGCATTGTCTGGAAGCCGCGAGTGGTGTTTGTGATGGATTAGCATTTCATGCCGCTGTCTGACATTCTCGTGTCTGGACTCCACCCTCAGTCTCAGTCAAGGTGACTTCATTTGGTTTTAATTGCTGCCAAAATGAACATGAAATGCTTAGAGGAGAAGCGGGGTGAACCTTCAGCGGTATGGGGCAGGAAACGCATCACGTGCCTCGGCCGATATCTTCATTGCTCTCTTCCTCTTCCTATCAGCGGTGGTACGCTGGACAGCGGGAGCCATAGGCCTTGCACCTACAGATAGCTTTTGGCGAATGACCAGGATAGGCTCTGATTATTGCTCCGTTGTTTGCGTCGTTTATCATAAATCTGTGATGCAACTCCTTAGGACTAAATAAGGCTTTGTCTTAAAAGATTTTTATCTGTGTGCCGGCTTAAGCCTTTCGGATTACTCTTAACCGACAGAACTTCTGTTGTAGATCATTTCCGGTTTATTAATCGTCGTGATGTATTTGCTGTTGATTTTTGAAGATTATGCCGGATATTCTAGTTCCTCCGACGGATGTAGAACGCTTGGATTAATCGGGACCTGACACCTCTCCCCCCCCCCCCTCCTGCCCGTTTTCAGGCACGTTTAATCACGCCTGTCACCACGCCGGCTTTGATTGAGCAAAAACAGCTGCCAAATGAACAAAGTGACCGGTTCGTACAGTATACAGTACTACTTTAAGGGTGTTAAAAGGTAACTGCGAGCTTGTGGTCTGGGAGTGCACTAAACGCTGTGCATCGCCTCTTTGTGCAGGAAATGCAGGCCTCTCTGAAATGGTGGCATGGCGTGCAAACGCGGCACGTTTGCGTTTGGTGCTCCGCCTCCTCTTCCTAGTATGTGAGGCTGGGCTGGCATGGATGCATTTTCCAGGATGGATTTTCTCTCCCCCAGCATACGAGCTAATTTGTTCATTTGTTTTGCCATTGTGAATTAATGGCCCCGTATACCTGGATGTGGTTGTGTATCGCGATTCCCGAATGGGTTTTACTCTGAGAGTAATGCGACTGTAGGAGCCCAGCAGTCGAAAATGTTCTGTTAGTCTGTTGATTCCAGCAGCCCCCCCGGCCGGTGGGTCCTTCTCACACGACGGCGCGGAACCGCGTTCTTTCGCTGACACGTGCTTCCTCTGTGTTTCAGGTTAGCTTTATACGTGTACGAGTACCTTCTGCATGTGGGAGCCCAGAAGTCTGCGCAGACGTTCCTGTCCGAGGTAAGAGTGTGCTGCATTGCTTGTGCTGTTATAACAGGTTTATGACGGGTTTATAACGGTGTAACGACGGCCTTAAATCGGGAAGAGCTGTTAATACTCCCAGTCATCTATTAGCCCATCACACCTGGGCCGCAAACCATAACAATGTGCAAAAGAGCAGATAATCGGGGGGGGGGGGGGGGGCGGTTTCTTTAACCAAAACAAATTTGTTAAAAAAAAATTTTAAAAAGGCCCGTTCAGGCCCGTGCGGCGGGGTTTTTCCGGGTGTGCCACGGGCACGCCCCGGGGGGGGT
>JABFDZ020000047.1:12957167-12967787 GCA_019775955.2 Pollimyrus isidori
TCTGACTGGCCAGGTGTTGCTCCCCCCCCCAAAGTCATTATGTAACTGTTTTTCCTACTCACTTCCCACTTACCCCAAAATGCGTGTCGTCTCTCCAATTTGCTGTGAAAGACTGCCCCCCCCCCCCCCCGTCAATATGCGCTGGTGGATAGACCCGAATGCCGTCACCCAAACTGCCAGCCTCAGGTCTGACTCCGCGATGTCCTGCGTCACCCCCATCTTACAGCCAAACGGCCCTCCCGGGCCGCCTTCTCCCCCAGCCAAGCGGCATGGAGCCCACAGCCTGCCGGGTCACTCTTACGCCGCTTTGTTTTGGAGAGGGGTCTCCTCATTTCTGTGCGCAAATACGTTTAGATCTCGTTTTTTTCCGCCTCTCTGGCGCCCCCTGCTGGCAGACCTTGTTTTGACATTGGCTTGTCATGGCACTGATCTCACAGGATTTCGGCGGAAAAGGGAACTGTTTTTATATTCACTGTATATATTTTTAAATTTCTGTTCCTCTGCTCTTGTAGCCTTTCATGTCTCCGCGGTACCCTGGGGGGCCCCGCCCCACCCTCCGCATGCCAAACCAGGTACGGCATCTCCTCCCTGCTACTCCAGCTCACATGTTTACGCGGCGAAGGAGTTTAAGACCCTGAATGTGCTGGTGCCATAACAGTGTGAGAGGGTCAAACCTCATGTTCCTGCTTCCCTGCAGCCCCCCGTTGGAGTCCCAGGGTCCCAGCCCCTACTTCCCAACAGCTTGGACCCAACCAGGCCCCAAGGTGATCTCTGATTGGTGCATGGGGATGTGGGCGGGGCTGCGGTTTAGCTAGACGTATAAATGACGACTCTTCTCCCTTCTGTGTGAAATTAACGATCCCCCCTCCATCTCGCAGGGCACCCGAATATGGGCGGTCCGATGCGCATGAACCCCCCACGTGGGTTGGGAGGCATGGGCCCCCAGGTAGGTGTTTACCACCATATATGCCTCATGTATCTGATCGTGTATCTGCATGGAACGTTTTGAGTGGATCTGTCCCGCAGGTTTCCTTCTCACACCGGACGGCCGATTATATGTTTTCGTTTTGTCTGCTGTCTCCACGTAGAACTATGGCGGGATGCGGCCCCCTCCCAACTCGCTGGGTGGGCCGGGCATGCCGGGGATGAACATGTAAGTACTGTCGCTCTCCTGCAGGGGGCAGCGTCCTCCCAGCGTTCTCCCCTGAGATCCGTTGAGAGGTTCATCTCGGATTACTGCCGTGTTTGGATTAATTTGCGGGTGGTGATGTTATTAGAGGATGCTCTTCTGAAGGCAGGCCTCCTCAGTCTGACCTACCTTTCAGGGGTCCTGGAGGGCGAGGACCTTGGCCCAACCCTAATGCGAATTCGGTACGTCCGTCGTCTCATTTCCATGCATGTGCCATGGCTGTTATGAGAGGCCCTGAGGATGCTAACTATGTTCTCTATTTCCCCCCCACAGATAGCATACTCCTCCTCTTCTCCAGGAAATTATGTGGTGAGTGCAACTTGTGTTATGTTCTTGTGGCCAGCAGATGGCGTAGTAGCTGATAATCTGTGCTCGTGTTTCGGCCAAGAAGTGGCTCTGCACCCGTTAATCTGATTTTTAACATGATTCTGATTCTTAAACCGAGCGACATAAAAATCCGTCGCCTTGCATGTCTGGTGTGTTGTATACCAGCCGTAAGAAGCAGCGGGGAAAATGACGACAGACGCCATAGCGTCCTGCTTCTCCTTGCGTAGCGGTTGAGCTCTAAAGTGCAGCAGACCAAGGTTCTCTGTTGCGAGGCCTACAGGACCTTCAGCAAAATGCAGTTTACTGAAGAAGCGAAGCTCTTCAGAAATCTGTTAAGGCGGCGATGCCATTAGTCACAAATCCAGTTTAATTGGAAGTGAGGCGCAGTGGACTTGAAGCGTCACACCGAACAGCGTACGGGGCGTCACTAGTCTTCATCACTGCCGCAGTATCCGGCCCGCGTGCTGATGGAGGTTGAGCTCCTTTGTCTGCAGGGTGGTGCTGGTTTTCTGGAGGGGTTTGTGTGGGTGTGACCTTCCTCACTGTCTTTCAGGGCCCCCCAGGGGGAGGAGGTCCACCAGGAACTCCCATCATGCCGAGCCCCGGAGGTCTGTCTCTCCTTCACCTGTAGTCGTGCATCCCCAAACTCCGCTCCCCTGATCTAGTCTGTGTCGTCAAGCAGTCTTCACTTTCGTAGGTGGCGGTAAATTGTAGAAATTGTGTTTCTGTAAAATTCTAATACGCACAACACGGTCTCTCCCCAGACTCTACGAACTCCAGTGAGAACATCTACACCATGATGAATCCCATCGGCCCAGGGGGCAACAGGCCCAATGTGAGTTCCCTCTTGGGCCGCCGCCTGATTGGTCAGCACTGGTCACCTGCACATTACCCTGGAAGCTGCCCGTCTCCCCGAGTGATGGAGAGCGGCAGCTTCCCTGTAGGCCTTTCTCACATCGGTGCGTCTGCAGCGAGATACTAACTCTGCAGGAGCCTCATTGGGGCGCTTCTGTGCTGCTGTTGCCATGACAATGGCCACGTAAAGCAATCTGGGGGAAGGAGAGTCGAAGAGCCGGATGAATGAAGCGTAATATGTAAATGACTTGAAGTGATATGTAAATAATATGCAAATGAGAACAGAGTGGTGGCGCTTGGAGCATGTGCGGTGCTGTGACCCCTGCCTGCGTTGCAGTTCCCAATGGGGCCCGGTCCTGATGGCCCAATGGGAGGGATGGGCAGCATGGAGCCGCACCACATGAACGGATCACTAGGTGAGCTGGTCCAGCAGTGGTTGTCCCGCGACACAGTCCTCCTCTACTGTCAGACTGAAAATACGGCTTCCTGTTATGTTGCCTGACTTTGTATTCAATCTAAATCTGAAGTCGGAAATGCAGAATAAGGCTAATCAGTCCATCGTTTTGGATCAGTTTTGCACGCCGTGAATTATATGTGAATGAGCACCATCTGCAGGAGGTTTGTGGGAATCGCACCCTTAATCCTGCTCAGGTTAAAGCGTTAGTGCCTGTTGATAAGGTCTTGTTTGAGTTCGGAAGTAAAATTTCCGTCTCGTTTTTTCTTTGTAGGATCAGGTGACATGGATGGGTTGCCAAAGGTGAGATGGGGGGGGGAAAAATCCTGACGCTCACTTTAATCTTAATTTTATGCTGCATGTTGCATTGTACTCCCACTATCCCTGGGACCATCCCCACATACAGGAAACAAATATAGGAATCGTAAGTTAACTACAGTGTTTACACCGTATGTTCTCCAACAATGACAGAACTCTCCCAACAACATGGCGGGCATGAACAACCCCCCCGGTACACCGCGGGACGACGGGGAGATGACTGGCAACTTCCTCAACCCATTCCAAAGTGAAAGTGTGAGTAGAGTAGGCCCCCACCCACCCCAGCCCCCACCCCATTTCCCTGGTCCATTTACCCACAAGCCTAACCCCCGCGGTCATAGTACTCGAATGGGCACAGGGCGCTGTTAAGTAGTGACAACCAAATGAGAACTCCATGAACCACTTGCTGTATTTTGTCATCCCACTAGATGGCGCTCTCTGTTCATAAAAGGGCTCAGAGCATGCCCCAAAAGCAAACCAAGAGCGCCATCTAGTGGGGTCGAAAGATACGGGCTCGTTTGATTGGCCACTTTCATCGGGTGGCTTTTTCCCACGCAGAGCCACAAGGCGCTAAGCCCTTGCTTAAGAGTGACCTTTAGTTGTTTTTATTTTGCTGGTGAAGACAATCTCCCAGCTCATCGTTCTTACCCCTTCCCCTCTTCTCTTTCCAGTATTCACCCAACATGACGATGAGTGTGTGATTTTTCATTATTACCCTTTTTATTTTTATTTTTTATTTTCACTTTTTACACCTCACCCACCGCTCCTCACCCCGGTCCTGTGTCCCTCACACTCCCACCCCATGGACTCCGCATCACCCCCGTCGAACTTTTATCCCATCCCCTTTCCTTCGGGGACGCCTCGCATAGCCCCCAGGGGTGGCTCTGGAGCACAGGACTCGCGCCAAGCCGGTCCAAACCGCCGCGTGCAAAATGGCCGCCGCCAATGGTCGGAAGCCACCTCCGCGGCAGAGGAAGACCTTCCTGTCTGACTCCGCCTGCCTCCCAGGCTTCTTGAGCAGCCTGGACCAGTAAAGCTTCGGGGGAAACCAGAAAGGCCCGGCCGGCGGCCCCACGCCGTGCGGCGCTTTCTTTCCTCTCGCTTCATCGTGCTTCTGGACCTCTGAACAGAACAGCTGGTTCCGGGAGACCCAAACCCACCTCATTACATTCATTTGTACACACGGACTGAGAGACGGAACTTCTGTTGTATTGGGCAAGAAAATATTTTCTGGGTTGTACTGTGTATGTATTGTACGATGAATATTGTTATTTTATTATTGATATTGTAATGATTAGCTTTACATTTTTTTTTGTTTCGTTTTATTTCATCTTCGGGGGGGCACCATGTATTCCCATGAGACAGTCAAATAAGCACACCCTCCAGATGCGGAATGGACTGGATGTTTACTTGACCTCTGCAAAAGGTAGTCGTTCATCTTCATTTACTGACTCCCTACAAATGCTGCCTGGTTTCTTAGACCCCTGTCACACAGAGCCAAGTGGGACTGCTTCATGCTGTCATAGACACGCCCCTCGTCGCCATAGACACGCCCCTCGTCGCCATAGACACGCCCCTCGTCGCCATAGACACGCCCCTCGTCGCCATAGACACGCCCCTCGTCGCCATAGACACGCCCATGGCCGTTCCCATCCAGTTCCAGACCCAGTGGTTCGGTACTGTAGACTAGGTTTTTAATGTGATCTTGAGGCTGGGTAAATTTTATGAGACACGTACAAAGGGATTTATACATTATCGTATTTTGTGATCTGTTTCAGGTTTATGTCCAGGTTTTGTGCAGGGTTTATGTTTATATAGTATTACTCTAACATGCCATCTGACTGATCATTTACGTTGACTTGTGTGGGACATCAGTACAGTTCAGTGGAGCTGTGCATCTCGTCTGACTGCTGTCTCCCCTTTAATCCCCTAGAAATCACTGCCTCACTGGTCTCCGCCAGGGGTCTGCATGTGTGTTGTTCTTTCCACTTTGCCTCGGTTATTTGCATCCTGGTTTTGCAGAATCAGAGCTCCGACCGCATGAGGTCAGTGACATAAGGGGTCATGCGTCCAGATGAGATCTTTTTTTTTTTTTTTGCCAACCGTCGCAGAGACCCCTGCTGTGCACACTGGCCGGTGTCAGTGGGACTGAGGGGTCCCGAGTTATCTTGGCTAAGACTTCTATTCGTGGTTTTGCCGGGCTGAGAGCTTTGCTCCCTCTCCTAACTGGAAGATGGTTCTTCCACAGCCTTCATCCAAGGTGTGTGTGTGTGTGTGTGTGTGTGTGTGTGTGTTTTTTCTCTGTGCTCATGATTATGAAAAATTTCATAGGGAAGAAGCTCCTCGAGCTGCACCTGGTTGCTGGTTGTCGGCCACCTTGGTGACCCTGCTTTGGCTCTGCCCAGTCCCCTTCTACCGTTAGCTTTGACATGACTGGTGCCCTTTGCCCCGTGTCCTTCCCTTCTGTAGGAATGACTTTCGCGCCTCCCCCCTCCCACCACCCCCAGCCTGGCCAGGTGTTAAAGTCGTGCGGAGCTCCGACGCCCAGTACCGCTGTTTTTTTTTGCGACGTGCTGACCTTAAGCTGCCCTCTCTGCCCCCAGCCCAGTACGCCTGCTCTCACCAGTTTCCTGCTCCCAGTTTTTATTTTGTTCGTTGTGGTATGTAAATACTGTAAAATGCATTTTGATATTGACATGTTTTGATATGTCACTACCAATGAACACGGCTCCAAAAAAAATGTGCAGATTGGGGGGTGACACGTTCCCGGGATTTTATTCAAGAGACGATGTGCTTTTATTTAGCTGTTCTACCAGATCCACAATTGTAAAGGTGACAACATTCAGTGACCGAATATTGTATTAAATGGCCATAATATTTGTGCCCTGAATATTATTTTGTCTTATGTGATTTCATTTTATTTTTAATCAAGTCATAAGGCGGCTGAAATTTGAATCTAAGGGAGTCGATGAATTTACAGTAAAGGGGGGGGGGAAACAGACATGAGTTTGAGCCGGCGTCACACCGAAGCGTGTGGAGACTGCGGAGGCCTGTGGTCTGCGGCGGGGTGAGGCCTGTGGTCTGCGGCGGGGTGACGCCTGTCTCCACACAGCTGCCCGCTTGTGTCGCTAACCTGCCCGACCGCCGCGTCACGCAAATGTAGTCTGAAGCAACCAGGGACCACACATTGCCGTCTTTTAATATGAAGGATTTTTTTTAACCTATTTAAAACAAAAATGTAAAAAAAGGGAAAAAAAAAAAAACCTCGTTTTAGTGTAATACTAGCGTGTGAGGAGGGAGGGGCTTCCGTGATGTTTCCCCCAGAAATACTCTTGTATAGATTCGAGTCTCACTGACTGTTGCGCTGCGCATACATAATGACGGTGTCGGCCGTTTCCGTACTTTGATCGTGATGTATAATACTGTAACATTAGGAGGTGTGTCTGGAGGGCTTGGGTGGGGCGGGCGACTTTTCCTGGCCCGTTGTTGACCTTCCTGAAGAGACGGCAGTGTTGGGTATGAAGCAGTCTGTCTTCGGGGTTTGCTTTGTATTTCATGGTAGGGTAGAACAGATCCTTTTCTTAAGGACATGTGTCTTGTGTAGTTAATAAAGTTCTTTGTATGTTTCCTTATTGTAAATTTTTTCTTTAGACTGAAAAAAGTTGCTTATTGACAAACATGGGAAAAAAGGAATCTGCATCTGATAAGTGTGTTTTTTCCCCCCTTGCCAGTGTCCCTTCAATGTAGATACATATTTAAAGTGAAATAAAAACAACGGCTTCTATTACCACACAGCTTTGTTTTTGTTTTCAGCACTGGAATCACTCATGTTGCCTTTCGTGGGATTAAATCCTCCTCTGATACGGGTTTTCTCACCCTACATGGTTCACTACTCTGCCGCTTTAAATTGCTTGTGTGTAAACATCGTTTTCAGTAACTAGCCAACGGAACCAAACCAGTACTGTGAGACATCTTGGCTGAACCCCTAACCCCCTGATACTACGCTAGTAGGAGTTCTACTTACAATAATGATTGGTTCTCTCTGAACCAATCAGATTGAAGAGGAGGTGGGTCCAAGCAACCAGAGGAAGTAGGACTACGTAATCAGATGTAGAGGAAATGGGGCCAAGACAATCTGATTGGTTATCTCTCAAGTTTTGTCTGCCCTCAGAACATTTGTATTTAAGTAAAACAGCCATGAGCTGACACTGGTTACAGTAAGCCATCCAGCTGACCATCGGGGGCGTTTACTAACTTCAGGATGACATCATCTGCCTCATCTCAAAATAAAAGTTCTAATAGGTTGTGGCCTATTTTTCCCAAGAGTTGTTCCTATCAACTACCTGGTGCACCAAGTCACCTTCAGTGTTATTCTTTGTTGCTATTAGGTTCCCTCCATCTGCCTAAATCGATGTTGACGTTTTTTCCGCATCTTGTACCGGATGTCTCCCTCAGCCTCACTTGCAGGGACCTCAAGCTGCTAAGTTCCTTTCAGACCGTCAAGAGTGTGAGGACATCCTGTGAATCGCCTCGCTGCAGCTGCATGGAGTGGCGCCGTGGCCTCCTGCCTCGCTGGCCCCTGCGGGGAGTCGCTTGCAGGGATCGGAGGCAGGAAGCCCATCTTCGTCGGAGACTTGATTGCTGGAGGCTCTGGAAGCTTCCGCATTACGCCTGGATCAGGGGGCCCTGGGGAGCTCAGCGAAGGACCTCGTAGCTGGGAGTCAGAGGTGTGATGGGGAACGGTCAAGGAGGGCAGCTGGAGCAGGTGCTGGTCCTGCAGGACCGGCAGTGTGTTCCTCCTGCCCAGGAATGGGGCATCGCCGAGGAAGGGCAGCTTCTCTGGAGGTCCCCCGTGTGCTGGCCTCGCCAGGCTCGGCCTGCCTTCAGCGGCCTCACGGCGCTCCCAAGCTTGTCCGCCCGGGGCGTGGAGGGACCACCTCCGGCCTCTCGCATAAGTAGGCGGCTCGGGTGACAGGAAGCGCCTGGCCTCCGTCTGGTCCTCCTCGCCGGTCGCGGCCTGCCGCCGGCCGCCTTCTGCGTAGGAGCCGTGCAGGAGCGGCAGGCTGTGGAGGGCGAGGCAGGGCTCCGAGCGAGGCCGGCGGGCGTCGTCATCCCCGCTGCCCGCGACTCTGAAATCGAAGACCGTCCCTCCGGCCTCGGCCTCTGAGCCCGGCGAGCCGGTCTTGAGCTCGATCTCGGACGGGGACATGCAGGGCACTGGCGACGTGTCCGGCGAGGGCAGCACGTTGAGGTAGCGGCGGGTGATGGGGCACCCCCCGGCACTCAGCTCTGTGGCGATGATGATGATGTCACGCCCGCCCTCCCGACAGGCGTTTAACAGAACCTGGAGCGTGGCCTGGTCTCGGGCGTTGATGGCGTAGACCAGCGACGAGGCCCCTGTGTAGTCCTCCATACTGGGGTCGGCCCCTGCTTGAACCAGCACCGTGGCCACTTCTGGTCCCGCCCGGCCCATGCAGGCGTACATCAGGGCCGTGCGCCCAGCCTTGTCCTGGCTGTTTGGGTCGGCCCGGTTATCCAGCAGGTACTGGAGGAGCCGCAGACTGGGGCCGCTGGCTCGCTCGCCCCTTTGCATGGCCTTGCAGGCTGCCAGCAGGGGCGTTTCGCCTCTCTGGTTGCGCTCGTTGACCTGGGCCCCCCCGTCTACCAACATCCGCACCAGCCGCAGCTTCCCCAGGAACGCGGCCGTGATCAGCGGGCTGTTCTCCCCCAGGTAGTGCCCGGAGTCTCCCATTCTTTCCGGTTGGTGCCGACTTCGGTTATATCAAGCCCTCCCGTTGGATTCTTACATCCGGCTATCAAGGACGAATTGGAATGAACTGCAAAAGGTCACCTCCAGGGCGTCAAGTTCTCCGCAGTCTCGTCTGGTCCTTCGCCCAGCTGCGGTTTGGGGTCCCTGAAGCCTCAAAGCCTCTTCTGATGCCTACAACAGACGTCGCCTAGTACAAAGAGGGGGGGAAAAAAATCAGGGTAACGGAGACCATGTTCTGTAGTTAAAAATGCTTTGTTTAGTCTGTTCTGGGCATAGCAAAGGGTTATGAATTTCTAATGCCCGACGTACAATTATACGACGTTTTCCGTCCGACGGAAGTTTCTCGAATGAGTGCGGATGGTGGTCCGTCTAAATGGGTCTGAGTCTGAAATGTCAAGGACGGCAGCGTAGAGAGCCTGTGGGGGCGGGAGCAGGCGGATACAAAGGCTGAAGGGCCGTTTGATAGGGGTGAGGCTTTGAAATGGCCTTATCTGTGTGGGACTGCCGTCTGTGATGAAAGGGAGAGAAACAGTCAGCCGACAGATTCAATCGATGCTTTAAACTGCCCCCGCATCTTGGCTCCGTAATGGCGATAAATACAAGAATTACGGGCTAATAACCGATATCTGCCGCGGTCATACCGGTGTAACTTCACGTGCCTCTGCACGGGACGTGATAGAGTAAGAGATGACCTGCTACTCGCCTACTGCTGCAATGAGAGAGAATGAACTGTCATAAGCAGCATGGTGGTAAGGGAACTGAACAGGGTGCAGATTATGCAGGACTGATGTTCTGGCCCAGACTAGGTGAGCAGATGCTCTGGCTGTAAATCGTGCATAGGACGGCAGAGTACAAGATCTCAAAGATGTAAGACATGTACCACAGTTACTGTAGGGAGGTGCACCTGCCTCTAGCACAGGTCACCATTAGATGCATCACAAACTGTCACATGGTACTGGATGTGATGCGTGACCTACTACTGTTCAAATTACAGTGAATCCTTCAATAAACCTTTCGTTTTAGGTCAAATTAATATTCCAAAGAACAATTTTAACACCATATTATAAATCAGCACGTATAAGGTAAGTTAACTGTCCACTTTAACATAATCTCTTCGTATTTGTTTTGGTGTATTTCTGAAGTAATTCATATAGGACTTGAGAGAAGTCCCATGTTTGTAGGTTGGACGTTTCTTCCAAATATATTGCAGACTTTACCTTTTGTTTGTATTATATATTTTGAAGAAACATCGTTGCAAAGGGACAGAATAATATTGTTTCATCTCTGTCCCTCTTATATGTCAAAATGGATGGCACACGTGAGAAAGCACTTACCAAGTAAAAGGTCTTGCTCACCACCAACGGTTTTGCCTGCAATAGCCTCAATATACAGCAAAAGACTGTGGTCAGCGACCTGGATCCTTCAGTGTGTGGCTCTCCTGAAGCGCTTCTGCATCCAGACGTTATCTTGAGCCTTGCATCCTTGGAAAACATGAAATTAATGATGCCACTGAAATCACCGTCCCTTTGGAAGTAGAGCTGGAATGGAGTTTTAAGGACTTTGCCAGGCAACCCTCTACATCAAGCTGTAACCTGCTATGTGTGCTGGATAAGGAGGGGGAGAGAGGGAGAGAGGGAGGGGGAGAGAGGGAGAGAGGGAGGGGGAGAGAGGGAGAGAGGGAGGGGGAGAGAGGGAAGATCGGAAGAG
>JABFDZ020000047.1:12967887-12980623 GCA_019775955.2 Pollimyrus isidori
TCAGAAGCGCAAGCGTAAATTTCAGAAGCAAGCGTATTTTTCAGAAGCGCAAGCGTAATTTACGCATGTGAAACGTATATTTGACGTACATTATTACGAGTTATTTTTGACAGCGATCTTACTCCATACTTTCAACGTACGAACAAGGCTGACTGACTAAGTCCAAATTGTGTTCGTTGGGCTCCCGTTTCCTGTCGGTAACACCTTTTTTTCTGCGTGCCCTTTCGCCTGGTACAACTTCTGGCCGCTACTCCCACCGCGCAGCAGCGTAGCATGCGTACTCCCAGCATCTTAGTTCTTTGTACTCATGTATACCTTTAAAATAATGTTCATTTAGTACTGGGCGGTATAAACGGTATACGATATAAACTTGGCCAACGGGAGAGAATTCGATTTTACCGCCCTACTGCAGAAATTTCCGCTCCTCGCCAGCAAAAATGACGTGATGAAGTCGCGTCAAATAATAAATAATGTATTATTTATATGAAATTTGTTTATATGATTATTGCTGCACCTGGCAGCAGAGTCCTGCACGGGTCTGATTTTAACAAACCGCACCTACCCATACCCGTCATACTTAAACCCGTATCCGAACCGTTATCCGACAGACATAAAACAAAATTCCACACCTGTTACACTATGAATAAATACCGACACCCGACCCGCACCCGAATTAAAATCAGTCAGATTAAAAATTAAAGACAAACGTTTGAAAAGGCATAGCCAAATCGTACACAGTTGATGGCCTCAGCTGACTACTTAAACTTCCATTTCGAACAACTGGAGGAGATTGCATGCGTTTTTTGAAAATGAGAGTGCATGGGTGAGATTTCCGTGAATGTGCGTGCAGAATTGAACTGGTACGGATTTTAGGTTTTATCATCTTGAATGCAGGGATTTTCACTAAAATATAGCCCTAGTAATATAACGATAAAATATAGCCCATTTTTTTGTTGGCACAAGATGTATTGAAAACCGCAATATAGCTCTCCTGCGTCCGACCCGAACCCATATCCGACACAGAATATTTTTCACCCGTTTCAACAAAATTTGCGGGTCACCCATCGCGTACCCGAAACCCTGCAGAACTCGGCCTGGCAGGACCTTTGTGGGAGAGATGGTCACACATGGAGTTATGACACTAGTCTGCTTACCTATACAGTTTACAAAACCAACCTGTGTTCTTAATATAAGATAAAACCAGTGAAGGTATTTAAACGTTTTTATATATTTTCTATAATTGCATTTTTGCACAATAAATATTGTACCTTCATGACTACTTTGAAATGTTTTGACGGTTTACTATACAACTTCCTGCTGCAATACCTTAGCTATGGACATATGTTACCCTTTCAAAAACAGTTACATTGAAATTTACAGATCAAATCATATACCGCAATATATACCGTCTATGGTTCAAATTATATGGTAATATTAATTTTATGCCATCTCGCACAGCCCTATGCTCAACGACGACTTACAAACATTTCAAGGTACGAACCGCCTGTCGTAAGTAGGCCTATAGGAGCGTCTGTATATTTTTTTACAAAATCAAAATAACAATACCCTAATTTTAAAAAATATTGCTAAAAGTCAGACACACGCAATACCCAATATGGATTTGTAACTGGCAGTCAACCTCATACACAACTACAGACTAGAATAAATTTCCAAAATACTGTGAGATCCAGGTAGCTCAGTACAGTCGCATGGATGATGTCGATGGGTTAAGGCACTGATCATGAACTGGCGGCCCGCGGGCCGAATCCAGCCCGCTGAGACGTTCGATCCGGCCCGGGACTGGATTCTAAAATTGTGAGGATCAAAAAGAAAATAGTGGTCCACACTATTAAAGTAACTAAAAATAAAAAAAACCGAGTCTCTTGTCAGAATAACCACCATTTATGACTATATTCAGGCTACACTCCGAAATGAGGACAGACTCAGACTGACTATGCGGCGTTAAGCATTTATTGTCTGGCCCTCAAGGAGACTGTCTGGTAAAACTCCAGCCCTCTGACAAATATAGTTCATGGGCCCTGGGTTAAGGGTTTCGATGGAGTGTTAGGGAGACAGCATAGTCCCCAGGACAGACTGCACTGTGGTTTTCACATTCTGGGTAGTCGGTGTTGAGACAGTGATGTCATACAGGTGTGAAACCAATCTATGTGAATAAAACCTTTTTAGTGACATGATACTTCCTTGTTCCATGTTGCAGTACACTGTGATAGGGCTCAGCAGAGGGGCCCAGGGCGGTTCAACCAGTCCAGTTCAATCAATGAGGAAGCTTCAAATGACATCGGCATCAATGTACTGTTGCTGCAGGGCATTGAGGTGGCATTAAGGCTGAATACTTTTGTAGGAAATGAGGATACGGACCTTCGTTGGTGATGCTTGTTTCATGACCAGGCCCTGGATCTGATCTCTGATGGAGGTTTGTGGAGAAATCCCCAGTCTCCAAAGATCCTGTTTATGCCTATGGAGCCCTGGCCAGAATAGTGGCTTTTTGAAGCTTCAGAAGGTCCTACAATGTAGCTGTATTTGATTTTCCTTACTAGACTTGCATGCGAGTTAATCATAATTACCTGATTGATTCATTCATTTATTCATTGATGTAATTGTCCCACTAGCAATGTGTAACAAATCATGTGGTAGGTGTTCTACCCTACAGGCTTGCCTATTCACCAGGCTCATGCAGGAACTGCAACTGCCAGGCACCGAAGATCTGTGAGGACAGAGAGAACATCTGCTCTTGTAGAGAAAAAGGACGGATCTGTGTCATGGAATCATGGAATCCGGTTTCAAAGTCAAGGTTTGGAAGTGGAGGTGCTTCTCACAGCTTTGTGTGGATGGGGGGCGGAGGGACAGAGTGTGGATCAAATACTTCTGTAAGCCAAAGCCACTTTTGATTAAGTGCACTTAATCATATTCTTATTTGGTTTTTGATTAGCTAAATGAGAGTGCTAAGCATTGACAAAGGCACCATTATATGATAAGTAAATATGGTTGATGATCTTCTGTGCCAGGTGAATGAGATGAAGTGCGCACGTTCGGATGCATGTGAGTCTGTATGAGTGCGGGGCCTGTATCGAGATTCCACCATATGGCCACCAGGGGGAGCAAGGGAGGCGAACCACATTTATGTATTTTTTTTTTGTTACAAGCTCTGGGGAAGCGCTGTCTGTTTGTGAGAGGTCAGACACACTGGCCACAGGCAAAGCAAAACCTGCTTACATAATGTTCACATTCCTGCCGTGCGCACTTGGCATTCGCTGTGGCCGTGCGCAAAGTCCCCGTGTGCAGCGACATGCCGTTCTCATTGGCGCTGTCTGCACACCGTGTTCACTACAGCATGTGTGACTGACCATGCAAGCAATGCTGGGTAGGGGAAGGAGGGGGGGGTCCTTGGAAACCGGATACCAGGGTCACCCTCTAATGCCTGAAAAGCCTGAAGACTTGGGAATGAAGTGGAGTCTTGCCACGGGCCGAATGTCGGGTGTCTCTCCAGACCCTGCAGAATAAAAGGCTGTGTCCTGAAATGAATGTCGTCATAGGCTGGCGTTTCAAGTCCAGAGTTGGATTAGAGTATAAAGTGAGTTGCATTTTCATCCGGGTGATGGATCCAGTTCAGCTGAGAGTGCCCTTCACCGGGCTCGCCAACCAGTTTGCGGCTCCCTGTGCCATTTCTTGGCAGAGATTTTCCTGAGAGCGAAGCCTGCGGCTCTCTTAGGTGCTGGTGCAAATCAGCTCGGATTAGAACGGTCTCGTGTATTTTTTCGTTTATAGTAAAGTGGACGCACCTCTTAGGTGGGTTATCTAAACGTGTTCGTCATTTTCATCTGTGTGTTAAATCATGCTCTGACTGAACAGAGAGCCTTGATTTTGTCTGGAGGCGTCAGATGCACTGGAAAAGCAGACTCCAGGCAGTCCTTACTCCATCCCTGTCGGCACAAGGTCCAATGGGACCCGGGATCAGTAGTACTGACGGACGGCCTCCCGTGCCGTTAGCCTGGGTCCTAATGATCCGGTGTTCTGCAGAACCTTCATTCGTAGTTCAATTAAAAGCTTAATAAGCGAAACCCATAGAACTAACTCTAATTCCTTCACCGTTGTAGCGCCTCTTGCTGGAAATGAGCATTTGTGTCCACCTTGTGACACGCTTCTTGTTTGCCAACCGGACGCGGCTGCTGTGTTCAAGGCTGTCGCCCTTAGAGGTGTGACCCTGTCCACAGATACTGTATCACCAGCTGAGACCAACCAGGACTGCGGTGGTGGGTCAGCTTTCAGAGTCTTAGACCAAAAAAGCAGAACTGTGACTAACCAATGAGGAGAGACCTGGACACATTTCACACAAAACATTTCAGCCTTTTTCATTTATTATTTAAAAGATACCGACATGTTACTTTTGAAACATAACTATAATAATAATTATTATAATCGGTACTTTATTGATGCCCGTGATGAAATTGTCTTTACGCCTCCCTCAACTTGGTCTGTGTCACCTGTAGCGGCGCCCAGGGAGTTAATATACTATAATATATAAGTCTATAGTTATTACAGAAAACATTGTGTTCTGTTATGGTGTCGTTTTTCCTGATTACACTCCATATTAATACCTCAACTTATAGGAAATTTATAGGAAGAAACAGTTGGGAAAAAAAAAAACGTGGATATTCTGTCGACTATAAATCTTATGTTGCTTTTTACATGGCAGATTTATTAACTTCCGTCAATCCATTTTCTATAGCTGCTTATCTTATGCAGAGTTGTGGGGTCTGGAGCCAATCCCAGAGACTACAGGCACACGGCCGGGAATAACCCAGGACGGGGAGCCAACACCCTGCAGGGGCCACTCATTATTCACAGCTATGGGGAATTTGGCAACTCCAATTAATCTCAGCATGTTTTTAGACCATGGGGGGAAGCTGGAGTACCCAGAGGAAACCCCACAATGACACGGCGAGAACATACAAGCTCCACACACATGGGGCCATGGCAGACAATCAAACCCGGGTCCCAGAGGTGTGAGGCAGCAGTACTAACCAATGCATGACCCAGTTTAAGGAAGTTGAAATGTAAAAATTATTTTATTGAAGTTAATTTACCAGTAGAAGTGAAAGAACGTTTCTGATTTGTTCTTCTGTAAATGGCGCTCAGAGTTTTTTTGGCTGTGGGCTTAGACGTGTGTGTCTGTGTAGATCTACACTGTATACTTTCACAGTGATCACTGCCATACTGTCTCTGCAGGTAAGACAGGGTGCAACTGATTCCGTTGTACAACTCTGAGTGGGTCCCAAATACAGCTGCCTTTTATTTTCACTTCCTGTATAAGTCAGAATTATTTGCCCTTGGTTTCATAAATGTTTTGTTTTATGGCATAGAAAGCTGTGTGATGTCAATGGCCAACAGACCTGTACACCAGCCTATCATTACACCGATTAAGTCTTCTAATGGTTTTCATTGGTTCAGCTGCAATTCACAACGTCAAGTGCAATTCAGAAATGTTCGCGGTGCATGCAGTTAGAGGCATGCCAGGAATTTCAATTTAATTCAGGGTTGATGGCTCAGACATATCATACACGATAAAGAAAACTCAAAAGCAGAACTGTCGCCAGGAATAACATTCAGGAGATGAAGAATGTGAGGATTCAAATGAAAAGTTTCTGTATTTTATGTTTGGGGCTGATACTCAGACTATGCAGACTTAATTGGTTGGTGATAAAGTGGTAATAACCATGACCTCGGTTTTAAAAAAAATGCTGACGTTCCAGACACTTGGTTCATTGCGAACGGCTTGCTCTTAGACTCTTCCAGTTTCTCATTACGTGCAGAAAATTCCTAAACCTCTCTTAATGCAATGAGAATTGTTACTTGTTAATGTTAATATGGTGACGAACTTCATACAGGTTTTGCACCATCGGAAGTGGGTTTTATGACTTCCTCTTGTTGCAAAATGCTCTCACGCCACAAAACTTTACCAGAGGTTGCATATAAAGTAAATATGGAATCCATTCAGGTCAAGCTCAGGAACTGATGTAACAAGCAAAGAGGAAGACTGTTTCTGTTTATGGGATACAAGCAGAATATAGCTTGATTAGTAAGCCAGTCTAGTGTAACATTGCAACTGTTTAGTCAAATAGTTTAAATTTTAATTATTTATAAGAATCCAGACTAGCAAATTCTAGAAGGAACTTTGTTTTTTTTTACACATTTCTGTTGTTTTTCATGATTCGTATACATTTATAAAAATCGTATTTGTATTTCACTTTATTTTTTGCTGTCGCTGTGTCACGTTTGCGCAAGCCGTCTGTTACTTGCATATGCGTTTTTCTCGTTCCTTGGGTACTTTCCAGCGGAAACAGTGCCGGCAGTTTATTTTAATGAAACTGAGATAGAGGAACACGTGTAACTGCGACTGCACTGCCAGTTCGCTGACCTAACACTTGATATCTTAGCCTATTTCAGAATCGTTTTGGAACTTCAATTTGGCGTCGACTCCGGTGGAGTTTTTGGAATGCAAAAAAACCCCCTGTATTCTGATCAGTTTCGTTCTAAGGAAAAGAACGAGCCATATTGTTAACTAAAGAGAGAAGTTACACGCAAGAAAATTTGCTGTTTAGAAGATATGAATTTGCAACCGTATTGGCATTTCTCATAATTTTACTGAATAGGCAAATGCTTATCTAGTGCTGAAGGTCCCGTTATTGTTTGTTCATTTGCTTTTTGGTTAAAGTGATTCGGTCAAGAAACTGACTCTTACTTACACGATCACTATTTAAAATTTACATCAGCTAGGTTTTTTCGTTGTCTTTCCGTTTTAGGCATATAACTAGACTACAATGTCAATACAAACTGGACACTCGTGGCGGGTCCATTTGATCACGTAACTGACGTAATTTTGACGCATTTTTTCTTCTCGTTATCTTTCTACGCAAATGCTTCCATAATACCAAAACAAATTTCCAAAGGTGTTCCCATATTGCTGGAGATCCTTCATCAGTAATGGCACTACCACGGTATTTATTACTGGATGGTGGTGAATAATTAACGGTTGGAGGAATTCCAAAAAAAGATGTTTAGCTGATCAGACGGGTCATTGGGATTTTCGACCAATTTCGATTTTACTAACGGACCTAAATAGACCCTCAAAAACTACAACACCATCATACGTACAACGAGTCACGTACTCATTATGTGAACGCGCAGTGACGTCGGAGCAGACGTTCTCGTTAGAAACAGGAAACCCCGCCCACGGCGCCCCTCACACCTTATTAATATTCATGAGGAGCCGGACGGGGCTTTAGCTGCCTTCACGGCTGTTGTGGTGGAAATGGTGGCAAGATGGCGGCGCTGGAGGAGGAACGGCGTTACGGGCTGTCCTGTGCGAGAGTAAGCGATGGAAGCAGCGTGTCTGTCTTCCACGTTAAACTGACTGACAGCGCGCTGAGAGCTTTTGAAAACTATCAGAACAGACGGGTAAGTTAGAAAAATTGACCTGGCGCCTTTTTGGACGTGTTAGCTTCTGGCCACTGTTGGACTACTGCGGTTATTATCGCTAGTTAACGAGGTGTGCGGCTGTGTTCTATGTGTTGTGATTAGTTAACGCTCATCGGTGTGTAGTGCTGGCTGAGTGCTGGCATGGCCATTCAGTGCTGGTGTATGATCAGAAGATCACCTAAAGAGAGATGCAATAAGATGAGTTGTGTGAATAATTCTATCTGAGGTCAGTTCAAAAAGCGATGTTTGGAACGTAAGATCCGACAACTTCAAAACCGAATACCCAATTTAAATAACAAATATGGAAAATATCTTATTTCCTTCTGTCTTGATTTCCTAACCTGACCCCTTTTAACTGGCTAAGCTACGTTAATGTAACCCCAAACCGCCGTTTACTTTTTTTGTTCACTTGGCAGTAACGGTGGTTTTAGGTGAAGCCGGGTACCTCGGCAATTTATCGCCCAGCCACATAAATATTTACTAATTAGTATTCAGGAGAGTTGAACTTGCTTGTCTGAATAATTACATACGTCGTTCGTTATCTGTAGGGTCCGAGAAAGGGTAACGGGAGGTGCAGTAGTTTTCCCATTTGTGGTGCCTAAAAAAAAGTAACTTTGTTTTTTTGAGTAGGCCTGCAACAAGTAGGAATCCCAAATTAAACATATTGTTGATTGATATTTTCTGTAGAAATGTAGCCGAACATTGGAAACCTCTGATACCATCTTTGTGTGTTAAACACTGCTTATAACGTCCCACACCTTATCTCAGTGTACCGTCTTTAACCTGTATCATTTGGCTGTTGCTTATTCATGTTTGTAATAGACAGGAGGCTAGTCTATAAAATAAAACGATTTTGCACTCAGCCTTAATATCACATGTAAATTCTTCGTTATATTTCAAGTTGCGTGGATCACTGTGCGTCCTGTTCAGTTTTAATTTCGTGCCTTATAAATCCATTTAGAGGGTCTTATATTTTTAATAAATAAAGTGTTGTCTTTTTCAGGATGACTACTTAGTCTTAGTTGGTGCTAACTTTGAATTATGTATGATCGCGGTGTTAACCCGGGTTTATTCTGAAACTGGATGTGGCAAACACACCCTATTTCTGCTCAAAAGGTTTCCTTGGTGGAAACCATGACTGTGCAAGACTATAACAGCTACAAAATTATTAGATAAGAATCCTCTCTTTAACCGACCTGCACTATTTGTTATACAGACATTCACAACATAAAGTCCTTCTTGATACGATCTCATTGGCCTAAGTGACCTTACCAGTGATCATACGTGTGGTGGATTTGTGAAGTTTGCAAGGCCTTTAGCTCTCTGATTCTGCTACGGTTTGTTTGTTCCTGGACAGATCGTCTCTGTTCTTAGTGTCCACCTAACTCGCTCTGTGAATCCTATTTGTTTCCAAACAATTCTCTGTTGCCCCCAGGTGGTCTTTGCATAAAGGTAGCAATTATGTGTTGGTTAATTTTAGCCATCCTTCTCTTGCAGGATCTTGGTTGTGGTCAGTTTTCACTAATGCTCTGTGCAGTGCCTGTTTCTGTCACAACCTCCCCCTTTAAAGGAGCATATTTTCTGGGGAATGCCAGTTGAGCTAGGCCTAAACTCCAACTTGTATACATGTCTGTCTAAAAAGCAATAAAAAATAATAATCTCAAAGAAGCACGTGTATTTGTCTGTCTGGAAATCTTTTGGTATCTGTAACCTGACCTTGTACAAATTGTGGCTCAGTAAATATGGCCAGGCTTTCAGATAAAACTCACTTGAAATGGTTTAGATTGGCAGGAAGTAGCTTGTGGGGCAAGTATTTCTCTAGAAAATTAATGCAAAATTACGTAGAAGTTGTGGTGGTGGACAGGTGAATGTCTTTTCTCCCTGACTGCCGTGAGATATTGTGCTTGCAGATGCATGCCAGCTGTGCCCCACTGGCACTGAATTTATGCTTTCGATGGAAAAACTTGCAAAAGGTGAATAAAATAGTTTTTGTTCACTCAGTATAGTGCTTGGTAAAATGACAAATTTGATGCTCTCTCAACACCTCAGCACAGCTGGCTTTCAACTTGCTCTGATTTGCAACTGTTTTTTTTTTTCAGTTGAAAGTCCTCTCATTACCATTCTGACTTGGCAAGAATGGTGGAGTCTGTTACCTCAAGCCTAGTTAATGTAGCTAATGATCAGTCGCCACTTAAATGGTCAACCAGCTGAGGGTCCCGTTGTTGTTTAGGGGGATGGTAAGCTTTAGACAAGGTGCCTTATTGCCCTGGCCAGCGAGATGCTGAACACCAAGGTCTACAAAGCGAGAGCAGCCCGTTTGGCATGTGGTGGACGCCTGATGTGGCAGCAGGCAAAGTCCATAATATGGTCCTAGAGCTCGTGTGGCCAGAGCAGAGCGGCCCAGGGAGACGACTCCTACGTGGGGGAGCTTCTCATATGTCAGGCCTCCGGCGGCGCCACTGAAATCGAAAAAGCTGAACTGTGAATGGAAGTTTTTTTTCTTTTTTTTTGAGCACAGGTGTGTTAACTGTCAGGCCCACCACTCAATTTCACTGGTGGTGTTTGAGCCTGGCGAGCGTCTCGTCTCACTGCACCGACACACTCTTTCTCTGTTTCATTGCCCTGGGGCTGGTGTTTCTCGCTCCTCCTGTTGCGTTTTAACCACCCCCCCCTCTCACCGAGGTCTTATTTGTAGCTGAGTGGCAGGTCTTGCAGGTGACCAGGTCAGAAGGCTTTCTCCATCCATCCCATTTTATCACGACACTGCTGACTGCGTCTTCAGGACGATGGACTGTATCATGTTTCTGACCCCTTGGGGGGGGGGGGGGGTGCCATTTTTAGGTAGATGTAGCGCTCTGTGATTACAGCTAACCAGGGATTGTGGTGTGTTCTGAGCACGTGAGATTGGTAACGTTAACTACAAAAAGTTTTGACTTTCCAGAGTCCGTGTTGTGTTGCTTCAGGTGACTCCAATACTGGAAAGGTTATATTGTCTTAGATATTTTTTCCAGGTTACATTTATGTATTTATCTAGAAGATGCTTTTGTCCAAATTACTGTAAAGTTGAAAATGCAGGGTCACCCTGTCCCTGGGGGGAGCTGTGGCTATGGGCCTTGCTGAAGGGCCCAAGCATGCAATCACTTTGCTAAACATGGGTTCGGAACCAGCAAATTTCTGATTACAGGCGCAGGGTTATAACCCGCTGAGCCACACTGCACTAACTTTGGGTCTTAACCTGGACGTCTAAAGAGGAGTTCCAGGGTATGTTTATGGGGATTCCTTGAAGGTAGACATTCTTCTGAGTGAATTCCAAAAGGTGAACGGGACAAGTGTTGAACAACAGGTTTGGTCACTATGATGTACCTTTACATCATACATCATCACCCCCATTCTTTCCTGACCTCTCATGTTAAGTTACAGTGCCTGTTGTTCTTCTCTCCTTAGTGTCTTAAACCAAAACATTTGAGACATGCACCCGGTGTTTGGGAGAGAGAGTTTTGAACATCAAAATCATAAACTGAACTGGAATGGAAATTATTAGCAATATCACAGAAAGACGATTCATCCCCTTATGCCAGTGTTTATCGACCCAGTGCTCAGGGATCCTCAGACAGTCCACATTCTCAGCTGCCCAGAACGGAGCTACCAAACGCTAACACCTGAATACCTGATGCAGGCATGCTGGGTGCTGGGAGGGAGCAAAAATGTGAACCATTGGGAGGGGGGGTGGGCGACTGGGTTGAGAGAGACTCTTACACTTATAATGTTGCATGATCCCACTGCTCAAGGCCCAGAAGACAGATGCTGTTTGGCCCCTTTAAAATCCAGTGCGCCCAGAATCGACTGCTGCCATAATGTGAGAAGGTGATGGGAATGTGCATCCACGAGCCAAACTGCAAAGTGGGGGGGGGGCATGACGCCATTCATTGTATCAGCAATGACTCACTGACCCCTTTACAGTGGAAAGTAGCGATTTCCCATCATGTTGTCATTAGTCTTACGAGAGACAGGCAGCTTCCTGTGGGAGAATGTGTCATCAGTAGTGCATTAGATCCTGACCTGGATCCATAAGTCTGCTATATTACATTTCCCGTCTTCATGTTACTGACACTTTAAATCGCAGCGGGAAGCTTTGAATTTACTGCTCTCCAGTCAGGTGCCTCTGTCTTCTCACCTTTGAACAGAGTGTTTGACACGAGTTGCTCCAGTCAGCTGGATGGAAGCTCCTTGTCGGGTTAGGTCATGAGTATATAAATGATGTGTGTATACATGTAATGCGAATGTGGAAGGTGCATCTGAAGATCTCTGCATAGTCTCAGCGTTGAACTGCACAACTCCTACCTCCTGTGGAGGGGAAGTGTTTCGGGTGAGGTTCCCCCCCCCCATAGACTGCCAGCGCTTAATTCGGTGTCAGTGGGATAAGTCACGAGTCAGCTATTCCGGGGCTCTCAGTAAGGACGTAGGAGGCCTGCTGGCTTTTTGGAGAAGTTGGTGAGTGTAGGACATCATCACACGCCTGACACGCGCGTGGATCTTCGCTGAGTGGCACCGCAATCTAAATATCAGGATGAGTTTTATTTTTGGAGGATACAGCTGTTTGTTTTTTTGTCTGCACTCATTTTTACCATGATGTTGATTTTTTTTTTTTTGTTAAATCTGAGGTGCGGCGGTCCTAGGAAATGACCCCCCCTGTCAGTCACGCGCTCTGTGATCGGTCGCCAGAAAAGCCGGGAAGTCATGGTCCTGACCACATCACACTGTGTTTGCCGGGAAGCGGGGGCCACGCTCTGGAGGTGCGCTTTGTAGGCCTGTGGCTTTGATGTTGGGTGCAGGCGGCCTGAAATGGTCTCCCTGTTTGGCAGTGGGCAGAAATACCGAAATAACAGCATGTTCTGGATTCCAAAAGCTCATTTCCGTGGCCTGATTTGGACCGGCATCCGATTGTGTCCTGGTGTACCTCAGCCCCCCCCCATAACCCTGATCAAGATAAATGCATGGATGGATGGATCCATCATAAACTGTCTGTAATGTTTCACATCGAACCTAACCTAACTTGTAACATTACAAGTAGACATGGAAGTTTTTTGTTTGTTTATGTATTTATGTAAATGTTTATGCCGGTTTTATCAGTCTGACCTTTCCCCCTCGAGTGGCGCTGGGGATGGCTCCTGGGGGGGGGGGGGGGGGGGGGGGGGGGGGGGGGGGGGGGGGGGGGGGGGGGGGGGGGGGGGGGGGGGGG
>JABFDZ020000047.1:13000260-13023408 GCA_019775955.2 Pollimyrus isidori
GGCTGAGTGTCACTGTCTGCCGATGGGCTGAGTGTCACTGTCTGCCGATGGGCTGAGTGTCACTGTCTGCCGATGGGCTGAGTGTCACTGTCTGCCGATGGGCTGAGTGTCACTATCCGCCCATGCGCTTGTGAGTAGAGTCTCCTTTGCCATCTTCCATGAAAACTGACACCCAACAAATTTCACATGTTCAGCCTGCACAGGATAAGGGGAGAGGACCTGATTTTTAGGCCTTGAGACATCTGGGCCGTGGTTTGTGACAGAGCATGGGTGAGGTCAGTTCCGGCAGAGTATCTGTAATGGTCTTCCACCTTAAAGACGACAGGCCATTGGCGAGAGACAGATCCTTGATAAATGATGTGAAGGGCTGCCGGCATGCAGGTTATTCACCTCCTGATGGTATTTAGAGGCGAACCAATGTGGGGAGTCGCTGTGTCATAATGCTGACGTCAGACTGCCTCACCTCTTGTGGTGGACACACAGGAGAATGGAAGCAGTAAAACCTCTGCATTTCCTACCTTCTTCAGTCAAGCTGAACTAATTTGCTTTAGCTTAAGCTAAACGGTTCAACAATTTGCGAGCCTGGTAACCGACCACCAGCTCGAGCAGAGAAGCCGAGGCGACTCGGAAAATCGCAAAGAAACGTCGGTCTGTTGCGAGGAGCCGCCTTTTCGTCATGTGACCTGGCGGCGGACACGGAGTTGCCCTCAACACAAGGAGCGGCGGCCGGCCTGCATTCAAACTGAGAGCTTCCCGCTTTCAGGGGTTACCTGCTGACCAGACCACACCCCCCGAATGACCTTGGTCAACATCGCAGTCTCGTCCGGTCTACGTGTGCTGCCAGTCTTTTAACTGCTCAGTCAAAGACATTTTTAAAAGCAGACCGGTGACAGAGGTAGAAAGTTGTGGTGCAGAGAGCAGAAATCCAGACCGAGATTTTGTTTTAACCAACCAGTTGAGCATAAAAGACTCTTAGTTACAGAGTAACTCAACTAACTGATTGAAACTAAAATGTTGTTCTGGATTTGTACTTTCTGCATTAGAGCTTCCCTCCTCTGACCAGTGATTTCTCCTGTAGCCTCCGTCATATTCAGAAGGGTTAAAGCCCAGTCTATGATAAAAAAAAATCACCTGTGACAAGATGTTCCTCAAAAATAACACAAGTGGAAAGCAAACATTTCTAAATCATTACGGCTCTAAGAGTTATAGAGTTTAGGATTTACAGCTGCATCCTGCAACTGAAACGTTATCCCAAAACACGACAGAAATGCAAAAGAACACAGCCACTTTAAGAAAACACAGTACGCCTACAAATACTTTCACGGTACAAATCAGAATAAACTTTTTATCAAAGTGTTCTGACGTGCACACGGACGTTTTCTCGATGCATTTGGTCTGACATTTTACGGCGATGACACAGAAAAGCATTTTAACCGATTAGGACAGCAGCAGGTAAACGCTGCACATTAAAACATCGTAAAGATTGCGTGACACTTGTTAATGGTCAGGAATACGGCTCACGGGAAGAAGCCTGACAGATGCCGCGCCTGTTTCCATGTAGCAAACAGTCTTCTTTACTTGCATAAACTACACCAGATGGTTGGCTTTTCTAACTGCAATATTGTTTACAGGTAATGATACTATTACTCAAACTGCTGTTCCCATCACCACGGCACCATTGTGAGGACAAATGGTTTCACTGGGACTGATGCTGATGTAAAATATTCAGACAGGATGCAAGACATTTTGCATATGGGAAGGTGCACAATTATTTGTAGAAAGCCACAGTTCTTATCCAAATTTCACTTATGACAGAAATGAACCGAAAACATTTCATTTCTGCCACCATAAAAACAACTTTGATAATTGTTACTATTTTTATACTTTTTCTGAGGTTTGCAGTAGTGTTTTTCATAATGTAAATGAATAAATGAGTGAATGTTAAGGGTGCAGTTTAACATCCATATGTTTAAACTGGATTACCCGACTGCAGAGGCGCAGAGAGATTTCCATAAATCCAGCACGGCATCGGTAATCACTGCTACATCATGCATAACGGTACCAGAAGAAGTTAGTATTACATTGATTTTTTCCGTTTCCGATGCAGATTAATAGCTAGGCTTGTTTCCAAAGCCATAGATGTACACAGTCAATCTAGCCATTTAGTCCACAATTCAGAACCTGCTACGTTGGCACCGAACAAGCCATTTGTCCAGTTCACATGCTGTAAAAGCATCATACAACCACCCATCCACCAAATAGCCTCATGCCCTGGTGAACCTCATGGGGGCTGGAGTCTATCTCAGGTAGGTACAAGGTCGGGCTAAACCCTGGATGGGCTGCCAGTCCAATACAGACTGGAGACACATTCATGCGCATCGGGCAATTCGGAGATGACCCTAAGAAGTTCACCTCGCCTGCTGGAAGAAAGAGGAATACTCAGAAGAATCCCATACAACACAGAAGGAAGGTGGGATCTGAACCCACAACCCTTCATGCAATGGTGCAGCCCAAGAGTAATAGCGTCATACAGCCCTAATTGTGAATAAAATAAGACAAATTGTAAATAATGATAAGGGGGTGACATGGTGGTGCAGTGGTTAGCACTGTTGCCTCACACCTCTAAGACCTGGGTTCGAGTTTGCATGTTCTCCCCGTGTCGTCGTGAGGTTTCCTCCGGGCACTACAGTTTCCCCCCACAGTCTAAAAACATGCTGAGGCTGATTGGAGTTCCTAAATTGCCCGTAGGTGTGCATGTGTGAGTGGTTGGTGTGTGACTGTGCCCTGCGATGGGCTGGCCCCCCGTCCAGGGTTGTTCCCTGCCTCGTGCCTATTGCCTCTGAGATAGGCTCCAGACCCCCTGCAACCCAGTAAGATAAGCGGGTTGGAAAATGGATGGATAAAGGGTAAGTAGTTTAAATGCAAATTACTATGGGTAGTCCAAGTGTCATGGCATTAACGTAGTTACATTATCAGCACAAATTACCATCAGTATCATCACATACCCAGTAACCACATTACTGTGAGTCACAAAGCGCATCTCTGCAAATTACAAATGGTACACCCATTCCAGACTTCGATACTGAATAAGAAACTGAATTGTTAAGGACAAACATGAAAAAACTGGCTGGCTCTGGGGACCTTAAGCAGATGTCTCTTCCGAGCTTGCCAACGTTCCAGCCTGGCTGAGAAGCCGGAAGAATTGTCCGCCACAAACATATACTTCGTATCGCATTAAAATGATTTATTTCCAAACCCTCATACATAACTCGTTCATTTTATGAATGCATATTTTTTTAAAAATCCCACCACGAGGTGCTTTGCAAGCCTGCCCTGACCAGGAGTGGCGAAGGATTGGTGAAGTATCCAAAAGGTGCGAGAGGTTAAAGGCTCGAGTGTAAAAAAATAATGACGTGTATTTTAAAAAAACAAAAAGATAAATCAACCAAGCGCACCATTCATGATCAGTGCATCTCTAATTATAAAATGGAACTGAGCTAGAACAGAAAATGATAAAATATATATATATACATACACACACAGAGTCAAGACTGTAGCAAAGTGCAAACACACATAAGTGACGGATGAGGAATGCAGGCTGGTACAGTATCTGACTGAATTAATGTGCATCACAGTGCTAATCAGCGCTCAGTTCACTTAATAAAGAAATTACAAAAAAAAAAAACGTACAGTAGCTTGTAATTTGGCCTGTATCAGAGTTTCAAGGCTCTGCTGTCAGACCACAACTGGTGGGTGTGATTAAGTAAAAAAAAAAAGAAGAAGGCAGAGTTAGACTGGAAGGAGGCGCCTGGAGTTTAACTCTCCTTGGATACAGGCTGAGTAGTGCTGCTGGTCTGGAAGCGAGTTTCGTCTGAAATCCCGTACTGCTCCAAGGGGTCCTGGGAACGACAGAGACAGCAGGCTCAGTCCGAGCCGAACGGCTGCATTCGGGTCCGAGCCCACGGGCGACTGCGACTGAAAGGCTACACCACCTTGCCCGTCATGCGGTGAATCTCCGTGCGATAGAAGATGAGGCTCTTCCTCATGAACTCGTAGCTGAAAGGGATACAGATGTCAGCATTACCCCCAGACCAAGGCAGCTCGTTCGGGGGGGGTGGGGGGGGTCACGGCCGAAGGCTGACCTGTACCTGGCCCTGACGATGGAGTCTATCCACTCCAGGCACTGCTCCTGGGAGTCGCACTCAAACAGGTATTTCCTCTCCGCTTCATCTAGAAAAGCTTCAGAACCAACCAGGAACGCAGTTAGAGATGAATGGATAGAGGGGCAGAATTTTTACTGGGGGGGGGTTGGGGTGCAACGGCAAATTATTCATGATTAAAGCGAATAAATACACATTTATTTGAGAGAGGGTGTCAGAAAACCTTTTATGAGGATGAGCACACACAACCCCCCCCCCCCTCCCGAAACAGGCCAAATGACATTACTAGAACCAACCAACAGTATAACTTTGGGTTGAGCGTGGGGGGTGTGTGGAGGTTCAAGTCTCCACCCATTTAAGGGGGTCCAGAGAGTTGTATTGGCTGGTTTTGATTATGGGGGGGTTACAACCTCCATATAATTTACACCCATGGAACCAACACTTCATTTATACACCATGCAAACTGCAAGAGATGCACTTATTGACCAGATAAATAAATGCTGAATGCAAACGTATGATTTCTATATAGAACAATGGCCCGAGTAAACGGATCACCCCTTCACATGCTGGACGTGCACCCACCGATGGAGAAGGCCTGGCTGTCCTCCCTCTCCACGCGGCACTCCTCCAGCAACAGGGCTCCCAGAGGCTGCGTGGAGACGTGCAAGCGCGCCTTAACCTCCAGCACACCCTCAGAGATACATATATTGCTTATTGCGACTATCATATACTTTGCCCCCCGCCAGTTACCTCCTCTTCATCCGTGCGAAAATAGAATAGGAAATTTACAACTAGCTTAACCAGCCGTTTCTTCACAACTGCAATGATTAAAAAAGAAAAGAGGAAGTAAATTCACCACCACGACCATGGGGAACCATCTACAAGCATCTCTCTGCATGCTTCTGTTGCAAGAAATTTTAGGTTAACTCACTATAATATATTATGCACCTTTAAATTTACTAAGTTGCACCCTTTCATGTTTTGGGAGTATCGTTTTTGTAACACAAATAGAGGGAAAACCCTTGTTATTAACCAAATAAAGTAATATACAATATCGAAAGCTTACATCCTAATGATGTTTGATAGGATTTTGAATACTAACATGACACCAACATTTTACAGAGAAAGTGGAGAGGAGAAAGGAAATGAATGGAACGCTGGGACATACCGTCGCCTTTCTTGGGGCCCCTCATTCCCAGCTCCGCCGCTTTGTCGGACGGTTGGCGGCTTAAGGAAATCAGCTCTCGCTCGTTAAAACGCATCTCGAAATCATACGCCTAGTTAACCGTAGGCAGCGCACAAGCTCCGGGCCTTCGCTCTCTCTCCTTAGCATCAAATATACAGACTTCGTCGACGGGACATTTATGCTGATGCAGAAAATCGGACGCGCTAATCCAGTGTGGACATCTGCGAGTGTACGAAGTCTCTGCACAAACTTCAGATCCTTCAAAAATGCCAAGTTTTCATCAACAACTGGCACTGCATGCATACAAGATACATTACACATACACCTATTTATGTATCTTAGTAATTGTTACCGTTGGCTACGTCGATTTCAGTTTCCTTACGGTCTTACAATATGACATTCACATTTCTCCTTCCCTGATCGCCGTCCTCCCGCTATTAAGCGACTTAGCCCCGCATCGCCCATTCACACTAACTCTACACGGGCTTGCCTCGGCTGGGTCTTAATTTTCCACACCCACTGAAACTAAACACTCTGCCGCAGATAGGTTTCTTGCGTCACTGTCACTGAACACGAACTCCTTGTTTGTCTTGGCTGTCCTTAAGCGAGCCAGCGTGCACATCAGCCCTCAGTATTACTAACTATGCTTGCCTTTAGTGTGAAGGACACGTTCTACGTAAGAAATGATAAAACAATTGTGGCGTATGGTCTAACAACAGTAAAAAATACATTTCAGGTAGTTAAACAAATATCTTGGCAGGCTTTATAGTAAATACGATGAAAATTTCATATCTTTAACTTTGTTTCCAGTGCCAAAATATATATTTAACGCAGAATCATTTGAAACAACAGATATATGTTGTCATTATTACACTGTTGTCTATAAAGTTTTATTGAATTTGAAATCACCGGAAGTAAATCCTTTCAGTGCATGCGCAGTGTTTTATAACGCTAGTGTAAATTCGACGGTGGGATATCGGCAAGTGAACTTGTTCATTGAAATTGTTTAAAATTTATGTTTATTCACTAGTTGTTCATAAACTAGGTTGTAAATTTGTCATACTTAGCTTTGAAATTTTGTACCTTTTTTAACTTATAAAACATTATGTATGTGATCAATATGACTCACTCATTGCTGCTATGCTAGCTACAGTTTATGTGCTAATTAGGAAAAAAGATCAAACTCATACAATGATACACGCGTGTGCTTTTTCATATTGTATTTTTGCGTGATTGATTTCCGGAAGAATGAATCAGTCCAAAACAGCAATGAATCTAAAACGATTTTACCATTGTTCGCTACTAGTTTGGTAAACGTTTTTGTTGTATTTGGAGGTCTAGTCCTTCAAATGATCTGGACCTTTCTTAAAGGTCGAATAAACATATCATAGGACAAAACTTAATTTCTTGTTGAATTTAATTCGTTCAAAAATATTAGTTTTAAGTAATTAAATAATTTTCGAATACACGGTGGATTCTTTTGAATTCGATGTTTGAGTTCATTTCAGTTATTAGTTATATTGGCCGGACTGGCTTTTTCGCTACACATATAAATGTAGGTTAAGTATATAACCTTATGTCCTGTTTCTTTGCTAAAATTTCAGGTGACTACGTAGTTCTTGGCGGTTCTGCCGGTGAATTCACCTAACCGTAGCAATGGATTTCCAACATCGAGCCGGCGGTAAGACCGGGAGCGGCGGGGTCGCCTCGGCTTCGGAAAGTAACCGCGACCGTCGAGAGCGTTTAAGGCAGCTGGCATTGGAGACCATCGACATTAACAAGGACCCTTATTTTATGAAGAATCATTTGGGTTCCTATGAGTGCAAACTGTGCCTCACGCTGCACAACAACGAGGTAACTACTGGGGAAATGGGAATATACGCTGTATTATATAATTATTCTTGATGTCAGAATGGATGATGAAAATATGGGTGATTTTTACGTTTTCTTTCTGTTCCACAGGGAAGCTATTTAGCTCACACACAGGGCAAGAAGCATCAGACCAATTTGTAAGTATAGCTGACCTATTTCTCTGTTCCACTCTGGAGTTGTCCATGGTGAGAGGCGCTAGGCAGGTGTGGGTCTACTAATAGCCCCCAGTTTGGTGCCAGTGTGTTAAAGTTTACCCCGGTGAACGAGGGGATGGGCCCCCTTCGAGTCGGCAGAAGGGCTTCGATTGTTGTCTGTGCGTATGCGCCGAACACCAGTTCAGTTTAGAGTATCTGGTCTTTTTGCAGACTTTGGAGGGGGTGTTGGAAGGTGCCCCTACTGGGGACGCTATGGTTCTGCTATCCTCTCTCTGATTTGAGAGGTGATCAGTTCTTCCGTGTCGACCACTGTTTGTCCGTAACGAACAGGACGTTGGAACATTAGGCCGTTCACAAGTGCACTTAGCACCTGAGCAGTCTAGGCTGCTGTTCAATGATCGATTTTTGTAATTGTGTCATCGGATCTGCATCCATATGCTGTGGATGTTGTTGGGTTGTCTTGGCTGACCTCTTCAGCATTGCATTGCATTGGCAGACTGGGGTGGTGGTTCCAATTTTTAAGATAATGGACTGGAAGGTGTGTCCCAACTTTAGGGGCATCACACTCCTCAGCTTCCTTAAGAAGGTCTATGCCGGGGTAAAGGGGAGGTGGGTGGTCCGTCTGTTGGTCGAACCTTGGATCCAGGAGGTACAATGCGGATTCCGTCCTAGCTGCAGTACACTGGACCAGCTCTTCACCCTCACAGGGATACTGGAGGACCCATGATGGTATGCCCAACCTGTCCAAATGTGCCTTGTGGACTTGGAAAAGGCGTGCGATTGTGTTTCTCCGGGGGTTCTGTAGGGGGCGCCTCAGGAATATGGGGTCCGTTGTTGCAGTACAAACGGAGTGAGAGTTTGCTTTACTTTGCCAGCAGTAAGTTAGAGTTTTTCGCAGTGGGTGTAGCGAAGGGGTGGATGGGGTCCTGCCTCGGGATCGTCTGCACGGTGGCTGGGCTCAGCCTGGAGGTCTGTCAGGCATGACCAACCGGGAGGTGGCCCTGGGGCAGACCCAGGACATATTGGAGAGAGGTACATCTCTGAGCTGGCCTGGGAACACCTTGGTATCTCCTGATGGAGCTGGAGTAGGTGGCTGTGAGGGACCCAGTCCCAGATAAGTGGCAGGGGAATGGAGCTGACCTGTTTAAGTTGTTATAGTAAAATGTAAAGCTTATTACTTGTTCATTTCACTGCCACATTAAGAACAAGTGATGCAGCCATTTTACTAAGTTGGTGCTACTAGTCTGGAGACTTTTTGGGCCCCATGAAAGCAAATCATGCTGGGTTCTCAACCCGGGCCAGTCCAGCTATCACTTATGGTCCCTTGGAATCATTCTAACCAAAGCCCCCTCACCACCACCACCATCCATTAATGATGCCCCCTGCTGGCCTAACCCTGTAACCGCGTGTCCATCAGAGCGAGGCGAGCCGCTAAGGAGGCCAAAGAGGCTCCAGCCCAGCCGGCCCCGGAGAAGGTGAAGGTGGAAGTGAAGAAGTTTGTGAAAATCGGTCGCCCAGGATACAAAGGTGCGTGTGAGAGCTGTAACTTGCTCGCCGAGAACCAGAATTTGATGAGCTCAGACACGCAGTGAAGTAGCCAGTACTACAAATTCACATCTGCGTGTATGACTAATTAGAAAGAGGTATATATTGAGAGTTTTATGCAATAAAAATGTGCTTCTGGGTGAAATTCTAGCAATTAAATGAAATTGTGTGTGTTGGCAGAATCGCTGGGCGCTCTGCCTGATGGGGAATGAAGATTCGTGCTGCTGTTCTTGTATCTGCTGTGTCCTGAATTTTAGGTCTGTGTGAATCTAAGACTTTTGTTTCCCCCGTTATAACAGTGACTAAGCAGAGAGACCCAGAGAGCGGGCAGCAGAGTTTACTCTTCCAGGTGAGCTACCTTCACGCTGTTTTTCCTTCCAGCATTCAGTCGGGCCCTTGCCTTGCCTGCCCGTGTTTCCATCTCTGAAGCGCCGCCGTCTCTCTCTGATCTGGGTTCCCGTCAGATCGATTACCCGGAGATCGCAGAGGGAATCGGACCCCGGCACCGCTTCATGTCCGCCTATGAGCAGCGCATCGAGCCCCCCGACCGTCGCTGGCAGTACCTGCTCATAGCGGCCGAGCCTTACGAGACCATCGCCTTCAAGGTGCCCCTGTAGTCCTTCTGCATTTGACCGGAAGGCTCTGGATAATGCGCTCAGTGGGAGGAAATTGAATGCATTTTAATTAAAAATAGTCTTTCTGAACACCTGCAGAGCCCAGTAAGGCATGTTAGTTTGTCAGTGGTATCTCATCTGGGGGGGTGAGACACTGTCGGCTTTGTTACTCTCCATCTTTAATCAAAGTGCCCATTGGGCTCTGTGTTTCCGCAGGTCCCCAGCAGAGAGATTGATAAGGCAGAGAGTCGATTCTGGACACATTGGAACAGAGAGACGAAACAGGTATGTGAGACACAGACACCCGCAATCTTAAGGTGTTTTTGTGTTCAATTATCACTAATAATAATATCCTCCCCCCCCCCCCCCAGTTCTTCTTGCAGTTTCACTTTAAGATGGAGAAAGCCTTGCCCCCCCCCAGCTGTCCGGTGCCCCCCATGGGGGTGAAGAGGCCGCCGCCTCTGATGAGCGGGCTTGGTCCACGGCCTCCCACAAGTGAACCAATCCCCCCACCACCTCCTGGTGGTATGCACCTGCCCCCCCTGCCCCCGGAGGTTCCCGGCCCTGCACAGATGCCACCTCAAATGCCCCCTCAGATGCCCCATGCTCCGGGCATGCCTCCACCTGGTCCAGTGCCCCCCATGATGAGGCCGCCGCTGCCGACCGATGGCCCCGTGGGGGTGATGCCCCCGCCCCCACCAAGCAACTAGTATTGTATGTTCTAGAACTTTCCATCTGTCACAGGGCTGTTATTTTCCAGTTTCTTGGTTGTGTAAGTCCTCAGGATACGGCTTTTATACACTCTACATACATTTTTGAAACCCCTCCCCCCCCATGTTACTTTTTAAAGTTTTCCTGAGTGTGTGTGTGCTCAAGCTCACAGAGTGTGCTCCGCCTCACACGACAGTTACTTTTATAAATAAAACATGAGTCATCCGCAGCTTTTGTCTGTGTTCTGGATTAATGAATGACACTTTATTGACCTCTCAGGGCAGGTCTCCGTCCGCCTGCCCCATCTTGTTCGTCGTATGTGAGAGGTTGGCAGAGAAGGGCAGCCGCCCACACCGGCGCCCGGGGATTAAGGGCCCACAGGCGTGACTGTTCTGCTGAGGCAGACGTGACCCGGCGACCTTCCACACCCGCCTTAAGCCCGCTGCACAGCACCCTGCTTATGTTTTTAATGTCGGCCGGATTCTAGACTTCAATTTTTTTTTTAAGCCGCCCAAAGCCACCTGCAATTTTGTTAATTATTAGCATTAAGGAAATGTATGATTCAAGAAAACAGTTTGGAGATTGGATTGAACAGGCAAGAAGTATCATGTGTTGTGCCTAATTACTATATGTGGTTAATTACTAACCAGTAGGGGAAGACAAAGACTATAGTACGCAGGTGCTATACTGCTATTTCTTTGGGTGTCTGTTTTGGAAACATAAGGAAATGTCTAATCTAATACTCTTGTCAGGGTTCATAACACAAGGTTTAGTACTGTGTTGATTTTCCAGGTGATACTTAAAGAAGTTTGCAAAAGCTGTAGATTCTCTCCCTATATGGGGATAGACATTACTGAGTGTGACATGCAGCCTTTTATTGGAATAATTTCACAATGAACGTAAACCCTGAAGCTTGAAACCGTGCTGCTTTATTTCTCCTATGATACATTTTGCACACAAAACACGCAACTCAAATCCGCAGGATTCCAGACGTCCGTCGCTCCATTTTACGGCTTCGGTAAGCGAGTGATCAGTGTCACTGATATCACATGCTAGCTTGAGTTGTTCTGTGAAGTGATGCCCCAACGTGGATCAGACACCAGGTCACTTATGGAATAATTTTCTCACTGTCTTGTTTCACTGTTTTGTTCTTTAAACCATGCAGGCAGTTTCTAAAAACAGCAGTCTATGCGTGGTACAGAAATTACATGTTGCCTTCTTAAGTGCCTAAGAAATCACAGAGGGAGTGAGTCACAGAATTTGAGCTTAGCATCTGTTAACAAGACTTGATACTTGGGATATGAGTGTTTAACACGTCGCTTTATCTGATAGTACTGATGGAACCCAAACCTGTTTTGTATAAGCCTCTGGATACATACACCATCATGGAAACCCCACTAAGTTTGCTCCTTACCCACTGTGCCTCTTGGTTCTGATTCCAGCCCTCTGTATCTCAGCTCTTTCCTGCTGTCGTTCTACCTGTTTGTGTCCTGCCTTATGCCTCTTTCCTTTGGCTGTCTCTCCTGCTTCATGCTCGGATCCTACCGCCCTCCCTTTCTCCCTCGCCCTCTGCCCCTTGGCGACCTCTCTAAACGACTCCCCCATCTCATGCCCGCCTTTCTCCCTCGCCCTCTGCCCCTTGGCGACCTCTCTAAACGACTCCCCCATCTCATGCCCGCCTTTCTCCCTCGCCCTCTGCCCCTTGGCGACCTCTCTGAACGACTCCCCCATCTCATGCCCGCCTTTCTCCCTCGCCCTCTGCCCCTTGGCGACCTCTCTAAACAACTCCCCCATCTCATGCCCGCCTTTCTCCCTCCTCCCTCTCTCGTCGCCCGCTCTCCCCTCTCGTGCCCTGACGACCTCCTCCTCCCCCGTGGCTTTTTTGCCTTTGAGCCGTGCGACACCTCCGTGGCCGCCCCTTCCGCGATTGCCCTTCATCTTTGGCCTTCCTTTCAAGTTCCCTTCATCATCATCCTCTTCATCATCCAGTATCCAGTCCCAGAACCAGTTGTCCCATAGTGAGCTCTCGGCCTGGAAGATATGAATCGAGAAGCAGTTGTAGCTGCGTTCTGTTGGCCCTGAACTTTCCGTCTTGTTTCTGAAGTGGTGGTGCTGTTGGCACCTGCTGGGGTGAGACGTCCTGCTTCAGACCGCCATGTCTGAGGTGGAGAGTATGTGGGCCTGAGACCTCTGGACCATCCTTATGTCTCCATGACTGCAAAACCTCTGCGGGAGGAAATAATTCGGAAGGACGTAAAGTCAGCAGCCTCCGTCGACCGCCCGTACGGGGCGAGAGGGTCTTACCGTTGATCTCCACCCACCATGCAGCCTCTGGAAGCTGGAGCCTATCAGTACTATGGTGATGGCCAGAATCAGGCACCGGTTCAGGGTGATGTTTCTCCACGGGGCCTCGATTTGGTTTAAGCTCGGGATAGACAATGCTCGACGCAACGATACTGCAGAAATCAGGGGGGGGCAGAGCGTCCGAAGAAACATGCAGAACAAACGTGTTAACAGACGGACTCTCGATGTCACGTGGGTAAGAGGACTAAGATGCATGTAGCTCGTACGCACGTCCGCGAGATGTTTCCTGCTGGGCCACTCTGGCCGCCGGCTGCGGACTGGGTCGGGTCTGTTACAAGAGAGGCACCATAAAGCAATATGGATTCCTACTTTGAGTTTAAATTTACACGCAACATACGCTGTGAGGGAGCATCGAGAGGTCTTGCTGCATACAGACATTTTGTACAAACCTTTAAGCTTACTGTTGAACTATAACTCACCTCCATCGTTCTCTTTAGGCTCTGGGTGTCTGCAAAAAATAACAGGGTATAATTGTACATTGTGCTTCTAGACCCTTGGGGATCAAGTTCCAATTCTCGCCTTTTGCCATTATATTCATTTAGAGGTTAATGATCTTGAATACTTAAGGGCCAGTATATGTATAGCAACTCATTTTCATAACTATAGTCCTATTTTAAATTGAATGCCATTTATAACACTACAAATAGAGATCCCTTGGCCCTCTTCTAGGATAACAAAGGTGGTGGGTTGCATCTTATTTGTTGCTTTTTTCCTATTTGGTTTCCATAGTAAGAAAAAGAATCGAGAGTAACATCAGCTTCTAGGGAATGTTGCATAACAGCAAACACGACAGAGAAGTTGTGAAACAGGGAGGTTGTTACGAAGCAGACCTGCACGCCGAACATGTCGGATGGCCTTCTGTGCAGATTGCTGCTGCGCTGGAGACCTGAGCTCCTCTTCAAACATCTCAAATGAACTCTCATCCATCCTCACATATACGGAGCTCCCGCTGCAACCAATTCAGGACTTGTGAAAATGTAGTGCTGGACCGTCGAGCCATTTACATACTACATTTAAAAAGTAATATAATTAATACTTAAACATTAAGTAGGCCTAATATATATTTTTTTACCGATAGCATTAGCAGAGGCCATCGACTGAGCATACATGGATCACACCAGTCCTTCATGCTGACAACTGGCTTCACTCAGCTCAATCGAGATTATTTAAGGTAGAGAAGCTATAGGCGCAACGCATACGGCATTGTAATACACATGCTTCATTTTCCCATCATGTCAATTACAGATAATTAAGCTGAATCTGTCAACCTGTACAAATCAACATGACAATCACTTACTCTGTGTGCAGGTTCCGAGGTACCGTTATCAAATGGAAACCAAGAACCCAGTTTAAATGCGACAGGCCATTTTTTTCTTATGTTACTATTGCCACTGTGCCTTCAGTAGACATGCCAGCGCTGATTACATAGAAAGTTTATACAGGCAGCTCAAAATAGACGCGAGCCTGGCGCAGAAAAGAGGGACAGTGGGAATGAACAGAAAGGAATATGAAGAAATAGACATCAAATAACTCCTCTGCTCAATACACACAGACACAGGTCACCCACCTGACCATGGGACCATGGGACAGTGGTTCTTACCTGAATTAATCTTGAAATGTGATTGCCGGGGACTTTAATTTCAGGAACAATGGCCCAGTAGCTGCCCCACACTCCTGTTCGCCTGACAGCTGAAAACAGGTGCAGCACAATAAAAAAAAAAACAAAAAAGCTTAGCCCGTCCTGCCATTAGCCTAGCTGATAGTTTCACATTGCATTCCAGGAGAACTAGCCAGCATATTCACCAATGTCGCCTCACTTTGTGTTCATATTGCCCCTGGTTAAAGGAAAAGCGTTAGACAATGCCATCACTGATACAACATCATAACTGTCATCATGTTTTTTTTTTAAAAAAAAACAATTGATGTGGATTCAAGGCAATAGAAATGAAAAGCATGCCAACAAACACTGATTAATTATTATTTATTTATCTGCATGAATGGTCATGTTTCTCAGCAGAAATGTTTATGAAAATTCACTCTCTGTAGCTTGTGGGCTTTATTTTCCATATATATGTTTTAATGAAATAAAGTAGGAATTAGATGCATATGAGAAATAATGAGAACAATTTAAAAAAATGTTAAGAGAAAGTTTTAAAAAAAGATTACTAAGAATTTGAATCATGTCTACTTTGGCGAGATAATTCTCTGTTGTCTTGGACATTGTACTATTATAGAGTGGATACAGTAGCATTGGAGAATGACTCGGGGTGTGTGTGACCCAAAATTTGATTCGGGTTCATCCCCCTCAAACAGATTTATGAATAAATTATTAAGCTTTATGTTGCCCAACATAAAACTCATTCACGTCCTTGATTAGTTGATTGTGTGTAAAGTAACCAGCAATCTCAGGTGTTACGACAGAATGTTTGAAATAATTTTACATAGTTATCAACCTTCAGCGATGGCGATTCCACGCAGCGCAGTGTATTAATATATAATACGTGCGGTGTCGCGCCGCGCTTTGCGCATTTCTGTTCCCAGGCCCCCTCCCTCAGCCCGCCTCTCTATCTCGAATGCCCGTGACGTCACTCCGTTATTTCCGCCCCCTTCATAAAAATCCCCGGGCCTCGTTGCTTGTCGAGGTTACCAGCTTTCAGAGAGAGACGGGAAAATCGATTCCTGAGTGGACAGAGGCCGGATGGTTAAATCTAACCTACAAACGATATTAAATAGTCATTGTTTTGTAAGGGAAAAAGAAAGAAATATATCCAATATGCCGATTATTGGTCTGACCAGTAACATCACCCCCAAAGGCGAAAGGTAAGGGAGAAAAGTCCAAAGGGAAAGCAGGTGGTGGCTAACCTGTAACAAACGTTCGTTTAGATAGTTGGTTAGCACGCCGTGTGGATGGTTAGCGAGTTGGCTATAGGCCGTGGATGAAACCTAGTAAGATGTTGCGTAAGGTCTAACTGTCCAGCTATATTTCACGTCACGTATTAATCTGTCATGCCTTTTTTCCGAATTACTTGCCATAACAGTAATTTATTTAGGTATTAATCAGTCTCCTCTGGTTAATAGCTAGTTAGCATCTTTCAGGCTAGCAGCGTTTTACGTGTGACGTCAGCGGTTTGGCAGTTTACAGTTGACTGTAATCGTCGAGCTAGTCGGTTAATGCATTGGTGTCCCTCGTCTATAATTATCTGGCATTTGCTCTCGGGTACGTGGGCTTTCGGGCGATTATCGCTGTCTTTCACCCCCTGATGTTCCAGAATACGAAACCGGTACCCGAATAGGATCGTTTCAAAACAGAATCTAGGTCATATTAAACGGGGAATCACTAGCCAGGCTATAGCCTGAGGTGATTCTGCAGCTGGCATCGGAGATCATATTCGACAGGCTTCCATAACTGAGCATTAATGCAGGCAAAGGACACGGTCCCCGGCTTTGGTCGTCAGGTGGGGTGTTAATGTTTTAAGATTCATGTTCTTTGGCTAAAGGCTAACGTGGGGACGCTGCGTTCCCATCCCCCGCTCCGGGCGTCTTGCGTCATCGGGTATCGCGCGCGGCTGCCATTCGCAGCGGCTTTTCAATGACATGCACACTAGTCACACCGATGACTAACAATAATGCATTTATTACCACTAGCAGATAATGTTTAGCTATGCTGTGATTATTTTTTTGGTGATTTTAAGTAAAATATACCTTGTGTGAGTACAAATGCACAAGCATGTGTTTAGGATACAGGGTGAAGATTTTGCTCTTTCTAGCGGAAAGGTGTTTGTGTATGCCATTTATGATAATTCGGTAATAATGGTGTCTCAGGAACTGTGTGTTAAGTCTTCCGGACCCTCTCCTTTCAGAAGCTGCAGAATTATATAGTCCGGCCCCTTGGCTTCTCAGAGGAATGTTGCTAAGTAACAAGCGAAACCTCGTTATTCTTTGGTATGTCAGTGACCAAAAACAGAAAGCAGCCCCCCCCCCCCCCTCCCCTCTGCTTTTGGACTGGAGTGACTCAGTTACCACACATCCATCTGGATGTTGCTGGTGGAAATGAGAGGCTAACGTTTGACCAGCCTGATTATGTGTAATATATTTATTCCTGCCTGGGGAGGCATTAAACGGCTTTATGCCAGGAAAAAGGAATTTGTGTCCTCATACTGGATTGTACCTTCTGTACGGAAATCTAACTATGGAATTCTGGGTAAAATTACCGGTTTAATCTTTTAGAATTGTGACAAAAGCAGATAAAGGTTTGACCTTTAGACCTGAACCATGACCTTGCTTTGAGCTTGGTAAGTCTAGTTCAAGCACTCCCAAATACTGTGCTAGAATTTATGGGTATGGGCTCTCGTGAGTGGTAGGAACATCTTGTTCAGTTTCACATTAACAAGCAGAATGTATTCTGCCACACAGCGTGGGAGGGAGATGGTGTGGGGGGGGGGTGTCAGGAAGTGTCAGTGATAAACACCTTGTAGTTGGTGTCCCTTGGCAGCGAATCATCTGCCAGCTTGTCATCTCTGTTCATGCAGAATCTAGCACTGAGTTTCTGTCACTGTAAGTGGTAGTGTGGGGGTGGTAAATCGGTTTATCAGCTGTGCGTGCTGCTATTCTTGGTAGGTACTGATGTGCTGTTGGATGACCAGGATGGATGTGATGCTGTATCGTCACACACCCTTTGTCAAGCGCCTTGGGTCGACTGTCGCAAAAGATGTTTCATACATAAATACATTGAATCGATTGTGTAGGTTTTCTTGCTTTTGCTGAACGAGGGAACTTCGGTGTAAAGCCTTTGTCCTCCCCAGCCCTTGGCGTTGCCCCCGTTGCTGCAGTAACCCCTGTCCGGGGCCTCGGTGGTGCTCCTGATGCCCCTCTCCCACCCCTGAAGATCCCAGGTGGGCGAGGGGACGACCAGAGGGATCGCAATCTTTCAGCCGAACTTTTCCATTCGGTGAGCTGTCGTCACACCGTGATGGAAGTTAGTTAATGGGCACTTGATTTGCACCTGAAACTCTGTCATGACATCCTCTGTGTTACTGTGTTGAATGATTTCCTGTGTTCTTTGTGGGGCAGATCCTGCGGATCTCTGTGCTTAGAGCCATGAATACACCCCCTCCCCTCCCCAAATCATGGATTCTGGTGCAGCTTTGCTAGCTCTGTGAACTACTTGTCTAGGAGGGCCGATCTGGCTGAAATTTGCTTTAGCTGAAGCATGATATTTTTCCACAAGAGCCGAATGTTGTAAAATCCCTGTTTTTGAGATGTACAGCCACCCTGCCAGCCTGAGAAGGTGGAATGTGTGTGTGTGTGTAGCGGTTTTGAGCTGCCCTGATGGCAGTGACAGTGCCGTGTCAGCGAACAGTAGGTCTTTGTGAAAGCTCTCCGTCAGGGTCTGCCTCTCTCGGCCTCTGCAGGACGCCCGGTTACTGGTGCGCGAGGACCGGGCCGCCTCCACGCCCCGCGTACGCTTCCTGCTGTTCGAGCCCCGTCGCGCAGAGAACAGGCACTGCACCTGGAGGGCGGCACTGAAAGGGGACAACCTGTACGTGGAGATTCCCGCGGGGTCACTGCCAGAGGGCAGCAAGGACAGGTGAGGCCGGGCATGCAAATGGCCGCCCGCCGCGGCATTCTCGGGGCGCTGGAGTCGCGCCGGCATTATCGGGGGCCGTTTGATGACGTCAAGCTGACATTCTGCTGAGTCTGGACGGAGCTGTAAGGGTGTTGCCGTTTCCCCCAGCTTTGCCCTGCTGTTGGAGTTTGCGGAGGAGCAGCTGGAGGTGGATCATGTCTTCATTTGTCTCCATAAGGCCCGTGATGACAGAGGTATGTCTTTATAACGCCAATTTCTCCTTTTTATTTTTAAACTGCGTGTTCAGCGTTTCTTTGCTTGCTTAGACATGCAGATGTTTCTCTTTGAATGTCAAATGTTCAAAAAGGGGAATTGTAACGTGGTAATAAATTTAAGAAATGAAATTGTAATACAGAACTAACACACATTCTCCATCTCTCTCTCTCTCTCTCTCTCTCTCTCTCTCTCTCTCTCTCTCACACACAGCGGTGTTGTTGCGGACGTTTAGTTTCTTGGGCTTTGAGATTGTGAGACCGGGCCACCCCCTCACCCCGACCCGTCCCGATGCCTTTTTCATGGCTTACACCTTCGAGAGAGATTCCTCCGAAGAATAGACAATGTAACCCCTTTCATTTAGCTTTTTTTGAAATTCTGGTGATTCTCGTTTTGTTGTGTGCCCTTGCGTTTTACTGTGAGTATCTGATAGGCCGGCCGTCCCGTTTCTGAGATGGGAAGGCTTGCCCTTAAATGCTGGATTTCTGATATGGATGTGTATGCTTTGAATTTGCACGTACTCTAGGTGCATTTTGGCTCCCCAGTCTACAATATGCAAAATTTTAAGTAGACAAATTATTACGTGAATTACTACAGTGGTGGGTGTAGCGGAGACTTACTTTTGTCAGAGTTTGGTTTTCGATGCTACTCAGTGCTTCTCTATGCTGTATGAATGTCTAACACCATAAGCGCAAAAGCATCCGCTGTTGATTGTGAAATCGTGTAGGTGTTAATTGACCCCAATCTCTCATTTGCCTCTGTTTTGTGTACATGCTTGCTTGTTGCAGAAGATGAGTCGTGTTCAGTGTTTTTGATTCGTTTCAAGTGGATTTGCATGTTGTAACTGTGCAAAAATAAACCGCTGGCCTCAGCCGTAGCGTCTCTCTCCATGCTTGTGTTTGGACGTGCCGTTTGACTGCCAGCTCTTGACATTTTAGGCAGGGTGACCATATTTTGCTTTGCAGTACAGAGGGGATTGAGGGCAGGAGGCAAAGAGAGGAGTCGAAGCAACACAAACATGCGCAAAAAGTATTCTGACCACAGAAGGCAAATGTCAGCATAAAACTAAGGGTGTGTCTTCCTTCCTTCGGCAGTGCACGCTACCATGGGTCAGTGCTGTCCTAAATGGAACACTAGCATTTTGCACTTACCGGAAGCGATGGACTAGCATGTGATCGTGATTCTGGAGGTTCAATAGCGAGGAGTAACTAACATTTACAAACCTCAACATAGGTTATACATCTTATAAATGTTCTATCTACGACTGCCTAACCAGCTAAAAAAACTAACATTTACGTGTGCGAACAAGTCGATATAATCGCAGTTTAAATATGAATTAATGTGGAACTTAAAATGACCATGTATTGAAAGTATGCCTTTGTTTTGGCTTTTTCAAATCTAGGTCAAGTGTTAGATTTTTTTATGCCACACTGTGGTAAAAAGCAAGTACTATGAAAAGATGTTTTTTTAGAGGTTGGCGTTTTGCTTTTTTCCCATCTTTGAGGTCGTTATTAAACTACCCATCGTTGGTCGTTTTGATCACTACTTATGCTACTTGTGGCTTTAGAAATGAGTGAGAAGTATACTGGCACCTTTTTATGCAGTAATTAGATTTTACTTGGTTTGGTTGCCTGATTCCCTCACTGGATATTCTACTGAATGTCTAATGTCTGACATGATATTTGAGAAAAACGAATGTTTTGTGAAGACCACCATCTGGGATGTAGTGTCCTAAAATGCTGCATTTAAGTATACTTGACCATTTGTTCTTGTATATTTGATATGAGGTATATTTCCCGGGAGGTCAAATATGGGCTCCTTATGTCACAATGAGACTCTTGTTAGCACTGCAGTGAGTTACTCGCATGTTTTACACTTGGGTTAGAATTTTTGTTTGCTCGTTAATGCCAGTTTTTGTTTGCTGGCATTTCTTTAAACCTAGTACTGAGGTTCTCATAGACCCATTTATTTGGTTCTCATAAGTGTAGAAGAAATACTGTCGGTTTAGTTGAAGGTTTTCTGTCCTCTTTCCCAGACACTGCAAGCACAGGCAGACGGAACACTGTACTAGATACATCAGGAACTGCTTTATTCTCTTCTGTATAGAGTTCAAACACATATAAAGCCATTTATGTATCTTCATGAGTGAATAAATAAATATGTACCAATATAGATAAATAGATAGGCTTACTGATGTTCAAAACAAAACATGCTATGTCATTTAAAAAATAACTCTTGGTGCTTAAAAACGATGTCCAGGAGATGGTAAACAGCATTTTTAACGCACACACAAAATATGAATAAACGGTCTTAAGACTGCACCACAGAGCAATTCACACGCTAACCCTGACACCTTGTTCTGGCATGAGAAACTGGGGAGTCTCGCTAATCAAATATTGTCCTATGTTAATAACTCGATAAAGCAAACGTCTCACCAAACCCCACTCTGAAATCAAACGAGTTATGCATTATAGAAACGAACTTCCCATTAGTGGTCCTAAAACCTGCAGTTTGCTCACATTAACATAAGGCAGTCTGAGTAGTTACTCATAAATATGACCATTGACCTCTGCTTTGCAGTCACTGATAACAGCAGTAACTCATTACTGGCCTCTGAACACTGAGAAACACGCTTCTTTCCTTTCAGTCCAACTGTCTGTTTCTGCAACCAGAATCAGTAGGTTCTTCCGTTACACAGCATACGGACATCCACGTCTGCATTTATGCATCGCATTTTATTTAAGTTATTCAGTTCAAATCAGGTTTTCACACCAATACAGAAACAAAAATGTTCTCGGTAATATGACTGCGTTTTCCAAGTGAAAGTTATACAAAAAGTGCTTCCATTTATATGCAACGAAACACTCCCTCTGTTTACAGTACAACCTGACGCTCTGAGACCTACGGATTATAAAAGAAAAGATGAGCTGACTGAGCGGAGAGGCAGTTACTGACTGACAGGTTGTGGGGAAGCACGTAGCCATCTCTGAGACCTTTGCTCCTTACCGCGGAAGCCAGACCTAGAAGATTGTCCTAATGTTCCACCACAGGCTGGGTTGCAAACCACTCACAAGACAGTCAGTTGGGAAGACAAGTCTGTGACCATCTGGTAACTGCAAACTGCCCCTTTTATCATTGCATTCTCTTTCACTGCAATTTCAGTGTAATTCGGTCAGTCTCCCAGGATGCAGTGCAGCTTCACACACCGTACTGTCATCACACCTGCATATATGCTTCATTTCTACTGGAGTAAAATGTTCCATGATGTTGTGCTTCTTTGGAAGATGTTTTAATAGACAGTGGCCCCCATGGAAACACATACCCTGCCTTACATGATGCACGCAAGTCCTTCACTATGCACACACCTGGGTGTGACTAAATGCCACACAGCCACAGTGCTTTTAGGCAGACGGCCTTCCCTGTAAACTCCGTCTTTGTCGCGGAGCCGCTAGCAGATGTGGTCGTTGGTTGGGTTGAGGTGTGGACAAAATGTACAATCGATAGCTGATCCTAAACTGTGGGGTAGGATGGATTAGTGTTCGGTCTGACCATATCCCTGCTGCCTCTGCTGCCATCTACTGTTGGTCCTTGCTGCTCTGGGCTACCAGCCCCATTAATGGGCTACTAGCTCCATCAGTTAACTACTGGCCACCATCCTTTGCCAATAGCCCCATCAATGGACTATGACTACCATCATAAAGCTATCAGGCCCATCAATGGGCTACTAGCCCCCCATCAATGAAGCACCGGTCTGAACAATAGGCTAGCAGTACCATTTATGAACTACTAGCTCCATCAATGGGCTACTGTCCCTATCACTGGCTTACCAGTCCCATCAATGGACTACTAGCCCAATCGATAGGCTACCTGTCCCATCAATGGGTTAAGAGTACCATCAATGGGCTACTGGCCACTTTTATGGGCTACTGGTCCTTGTCGCAATTCCATGCCCCATGTTACACAACCACAAGCCTGTCATAGGGCCCAGTCACAGGGCAGTGAAACGGTGGGTTCCCTCAGGGGTCGGGTTTTGGACAGATGGTTTCATTGGGTCATGTCATAGGAGATCTTACATCTCCTCTCCAGTCAACAGCATGGAGGACAGGGAGGGTTGGTTGTGGAGGGCCAGTAGGCTAAGGCTGTCCACCGTGCTCAGGCCTGGCAACATTCATGGCACCAATAACTGACAGTAATAACAAACTGAGCTCAAAAATCCTGCTTCACCTATTCAGTGACATGGTATGTAGGAAGTGATGCCTACGTGGAAGGACGTGACCATCACACGAAGAGGAAGTTCGGGGGGGGAATGTGGACAGCGTCTATGCCTGAATAAAACAAAACGCACACTATTCAACAGCTTGGATCTTATACAGGCGCAGATCTACTTTTAGCACAGGCTGAGATCCCCCTCCACCTTTAAACATATTCTGAGTACCTTGTTGCCGCTCTCCCAATTTTTTCTTTTTAAACAAATACAAATGAAAAATGTTATTTTCACAATATTACACATACTCCAAAAAAGGTGCACAACTAATAATGAAAAAAACGTATCTAGCAGGTGGGTTGTGTTATGACACAGGCAACAGTCGGGGGGGGGGGGGGGGGGCCACAACCCGGGGGTTGGGGGGGGGGAGGCGGGGACCAACAATCGCACGGGTGGGGGTAAAAAACAGGGGGTTGTTTTTTGTTTTTAGTTGGGAGA
>JABFDZ020000047.1:13044248-13062413 GCA_019775955.2 Pollimyrus isidori
TTTCACCTCACATCTTTTTACTGCACCTAACTCTCCCTCCTTTTCCCCTATCAATCACTCCCTCCTCCCTGGGGTGCGGGGGGGGGGCGGGTGGGGGGGGGGGGGGGGGGCGGTGTTAGGATGATTTCATGGGCCCCTGAGTGACAGGGGGACAAAAAATTTGGAGAATACCGGATTGGTCTGGACTGGGGGGGCCAGTAACATGTTTTCATGGGGCCCAAAATCTTTAACAATGCCCTTGATTATGAGAATATATTCCTGCTCAAGCACAGTGATGAAACAACACAGGCCAGCATCAGTACCCTGTGTTCACCCAGGAATTAAAGACCCTGGCAATCTGGAACAGGAACCTTCCCAGAGTTCTAATCTATCTTGTTACCCATCATTCCCCAGTAAAATGGCTACATACGTAATTTTCCCCCTGGCAGTCACAATCTACTGCTTAAGTTAATTTCCTGTGCTCTCTTTTATGACCTCAGTGGCTCTTTACGGCAAATCTGTCAGGAGCATCTGTTATCACCCAGAATACAACTTTCCTCCATATATTAACATTTTTGTTTGGTATTAACTCTTTCTGCGGTGATTGGATGGCTGTCCTGACCAGAGGATTTAAGCTTACCAAAACAAATTGAACTGAACTGAACTGCCCTGTGTTATGGACAAACAGTTAGAAGACTGAGGGATGGATGGATGGATGGATGGATGGATGGATAAAGGAGCAAATCAGCTGAATTGAAAATACTGAAAGACTTCTGCACAGCATCCAGGGCGGCACAGCGGAGTGACTATTAATTGAAGCTTTAGGTTCAATATTAGGAACAACAAACATCACAGAATCATCAGAAACATTCTTTCCAAGATTCTAAGGGCGGGCAAACAAATACTGAGCAGACAAACAGGCCTGGGGATTTAGGTACAGCAGGGGTCTCCAACTCCGGTCCTGGAGGGCCACTATCCAGTAGGTTTTCTGCCCCACTTGGCTTCTGCTGAGCCGCACCTGTTCCTGGTATTTACCTGAGAGCCGCTGTGGCTCATCAGAAGCCGGGTAGGATAAAAAACCTACCGAACAGTAGCTCTGCAGAACTGGAATTGGAGACCCCTGAGAAACAGTAAGTAAATGCATTCTGACTGTAGACAGCAGTCGTTTGGTCCAGGAGCACCATGTAGAATTCAGGAGGGTTTGCATGAACCAGTTATAAGATCTTCAAATGAACCCAAGTTTGAAGAGCTTTAATTCTGAAGGCTTTTTTGGCGCAAGAAAACAAGTGGCCAATATGGAGGAGCCACAGGCGACGCGAGACGGGCCTCTGGGTCTCCGTGTAGGGATTGAGCAGCACTGTGGAAAGTTCTCGTTCATACGGCGCCGGCCGGGACAGCAGCTCGCGGCGAGAGGAGCGACCGGCTCTGTTTGGATTCGGGTGTCAGCCCAGGTGTTTGTTTAGTCTGCCGAGCGTAAGACACGAGCGTGAGGGTGAAACAGGATGAGCTGACGGACACTCGAGTTTCCCCTGTTTCGGCGGCGGAGGTGGAACGGCAAGGGAACGGCAAAGAAGGCGTCTGCGGCGTGACGGAATGCTGGCGGACAGGAGGCCGAGAGCAGAGGTGCAAAGTACGCATGTGAACAAAGGCACCGGCCAATGGAGAGACAATTACAGATACGGAGATGTCCATGGGCACGCACACACACACGCACGCACACGCACGCACGCACGCACACACACACACACACACACACACGCACGCACGCACGCACGCGCACACACACACACACAAAGTCAAATTTACAATCACATGGGCATATACACACACTGAGGACACGCACAAATCAAAAGAAAGCAGATTCCCAGGAACTCTCCAGGCGAACATTGGGTTAAGATCAACGGGAACGTCCATCAAGAATGACCTGCGGAGCTAAACTTATGAACTCAGCAATCTTGCCAACGGCAGTAATCATTAAATGCAGTTTGCGCAAGAATTCTCCTCTGGGAGTCACAGAATAACAGAATAACCCTATTTAGATGTGTGCGTCCATTTTTGGGAATTTCCGACATTTCATCTGCAAGCCTGGTGACACCAGCCTGGTCATGACATGAACGCCCATGTTTCTGTAGTATGGAGTACAGGCCCAGCGATTCAGTGCACAAACCACTGCAACCTAAGTACTACAGATCTCCACCTTCATCCCAGATATTAAAATATTTAGTACATAAACACCTGACTCTTAAGTACTGCAGTTTAAAAGCCATCGGCATCTACATCACGGCTACTTAACTTTCACTCCTGCCGCGGCCGGCCCAGGCGTACGTTCCACTGGATCTCCCTCCTAGGTGTGGACTAGTCAAATTGCAAATTAGGTTTCCCTTTACAAAATTAATAAGATATTTAAGTTCTTTATGTGAGAGCACGTTTAAATCTTCCACAAATGATCTGAAGTGGCTACAATTTCACCTTCCACATCTGCCGCGCAAACATCTCCAAAGTGTAATGGGCTCTTTGATAGGCACTGTTAGCACAGAAACCCAAACACCGCGGCCCACAGGAACGAGACAAAAGCAACGCCGGACCACACAGATTGTATATATTGGACAGGGTTTGTCCATCACTGCACTCAGTGTATACATGGTTTGCATGCTGTATAGGCTATGACTGGTTTGAAAGCAAGCGCTGTTCACAATTCCCTCGCTTATAGCAGCCTGACTATGCTAATTAATAGTAGTTAAAAAGAGTGGCTTGTTCCTGGGGTCGCAGCTCAGGGGAAAGTCAGAGATCCAGGAAGAGCTGCAAGAAAAGGAGAGCCACTGTCCCTACAGGACACAGGGACGCTGTTCCAGGCAAGCGATCGACTGGGAGTCTTCATAGAAACACCATCCAGCTGAGATGAAAACCAAACAGCTATGGTCATGAACAAGGACACCAGACCCCATAACAAGACCGGACTGATTTGACTTTAACTCCAGTTTACTCTGGGTTTACTCTGGGACGATCTCTTAAAGGAGACTGATTAGCCAGATGCAGATGCTTCTCACTCACTCATGGGATTTTTACTTACACAAAAAGAAGGAAAAATGATTGTTTATCTCTCTGAGCCAATCAGATTGTAGAGGAGGTGGCACTAACCAGTCAGATGTCTTGGTCCCACGTCCTCTAGTTACACGAACCCACCCTCTCTACACCCTGATTGTTTGTCTTTCCGAACGAATCATTGTTTCTTCGGCCCTCAGAACTTCTTCGGGTAAGCGAAGCTCCCATGACCGTCTCCCATATGGCCGACGTCCTTCCCTAGCGCCACTTGTCGTGCAGTGACATGTTTGCGCTCCGAGCCGCTGAAGTAAAAACAAAAAAATGGCTGCATGACCCGGTTCAGTGTGCGGCTCCTCAGGCTGAGCCTCAGTGCGCGTGGTTGGAAGATCGCCAGGTCCGGGCCTGGGCATTACGGTCACATGTCCGTGGGCCCTTCAGCGGGGCCCTTGACGGGACTCTGGGCTGCCTTTCACCACGATTCCTGAGCTTCTTCTCAGTTGGGTGCCTCATGGAGAGCAACATGGGGCAGGCAAGAGAGAATTCCCCCACAGGCATCAATAAAGTATCACTCTGTTCTAAACAGCGTCACTGTTACAATCTAAATGCCGAACCAGGGGGATGGAACAGTGGCACTTAATTAAAGGTACAGAGTGAGGAGACAAAGGTCATAATCACTGACTGCATTCTGGGGATCTCTGAGTCTGTCCTGATGGAGACTCATACTTTGTTTCAGCATGTGAGGGATTCAGGATGGACCCCCCCCCCCCCATCCATGAGTGTGTGTTCGTCCAATCCCAGCCCTATTCATGGCCCAGCTATTACAGCATATTTCGACACTCCGGGAAACCATAAGGCTCATCGTTTCCCAGCATGCTCCTGACTAGCACTGGGGTCCTGTCAAAGCAGTCCGTCTCTCTCGCCATTCCTGACAAAAGCGGCGTGCTACTGTAGCAATTTCCAAGCCTTGCCGGGCCAGAAGAGAGAGGAATTAATCATGAGCCTTAAAGTTCGCTTAAGATGCTCAAATGCTCAGCCTGACACTGCAACAGAATGGCGGCGCTCACACTGAAGCCATCGCACAGCGTTAGCACGTGGCTAAAGCATGTGACCGCATACTCAGTCTGTCCTACTCCGAGCGCCTGAAGTGTTTATTAAAAACTGCGCACATGATATGTGTTTTCTATGATGGGTGCTATAGATATCGACCAAGCAACACATTTGATCTTAGGTTAATTGCAGAGAAAGTGTAATTAATGCATGTCATTCAGTATCTGTTAGAGGAAGAACTGTCACATTTAAGAACATCACACTTCTCTGCGCTCCCAAAAAAACCCCAGAATCACTGCAACAGATTCAATATGATACTATAAACTAAAATTAGGGCGGATTGTAAAAATGTCTGCACGCATGAATTTGAGATTTAGGAAGAGTCCCCACAGCAACTGAAGTGTGCGACAAGGTAAATTAATAACGTAGCGAATGAAATACCCCTGTTCCACGCCGGTGACGGCCACCCCGTAACAGCTAGCTTGGGAGGCACCGTTTGGCCAGGAAAGTATTCTGGGATGGATGCCATATCTGAATTTCCAGAAAGGCACTATCTTACTGGGTGACAACTACACGATTATAGCAGCAATACAGAAACAGGCATCCCTGCAGATTTAAATGGAATAGTGCACTAAATGTAATCTAGTACTGCTGGTTAAGTTACATTTCAAGGAAAAAGACAAATGCAACTTAATTAAATAAGATACTATATTATTATTATTACTGTTGTTATTATTATGACTATTATTATTATTATTGTTTTTGTTATTATAATTTTTACTACTACCACAATTATAAAAATCAATAAATGATAAAAGCGGATTATAAATGTAACAAATAGCAACACCCTCCGCATACCCCGCGAAGTAGATATTCCATACCTAGAAAATCCTGTCAGTTACACCGGCTATTCCGAAATTTCAGCAAAAACCGCAGAGCCTGCTGGTGACAAATTAACCGGCAAGGTAACCAGTAACCCCCCCCCCCCCCTTTCAGTGTATTCGCTTAGTAATTGCATTCAGTGGAATTTAACTCTACCTTTATTTTGCTGTCATTAAAAGAACCACGTGACAAATCAACAATACTCAGGTAAATATTATCGATTCCACTACGTTTAATGCCAATTTAATAAATATATATGTACGGTATTGGTGAACATCACGTTATCCATGCCTTGAGTCATCCGTATAGGAATTTCAGCGACATCCTGTAATGAGCCGCGGCGGCATGAGAATCTTGCTTGCAGACATACCTACATGTTGATATATTTACTATGTACTATGTACGTTGCATAGAAAAACATACAAGGAAAACACTGACCCAGGTCCCCGGCGTCCATTCCGTAACTAATGCCGACGACGGTATCCGTGTCATCGGAAGCTGCGGACACTCTTGACGGATTGCCTTCCACGGCCTCCGCCAAACCTGCCGCTCCTTCCCCGTCCGCTTCCATTCAGAAACCCGCAATTACAAAAAAAATACGGTGATGAAGCTGATTCAATGTGCGCAGCGATGTATTTGGCGTTAATTAAATGGACGACCTGCGCTAAAAGTCACTAAGCTAGACATTTGGCTAAGCAAGGTTTTCCCTACGATGGGGCGCATCTAACGCGGATTTATGGTTTTCATCGGGGCTGTGTGAAAACCACACTCAGAGGCGCGCCTGCCCCTACGCTACCGATGGTGCCTTTCATCCGACCCATTCTGTACCACGGCTCTCCATGGGCTGCGCGTCACGTCGCTGCTCGGCTTTCCGACGTAACCGCCCGAAGCTGAGTGACGTCAAGCCGAATCAGAGGCCTGGAGCGCACGAGGCGGAGTCCCAACCAAAGAAGGGCCCGTTTGCGGCTCTTTTCGTGAAAGGCGAAGACGCAGCTCCCCCAGATGGAGAAGCGAGATTCACGATGCTGTTTTATTTTGCAGGCCAGCTGTCATTTGCAGTAAGAAAAATCGCCCCAGTATGTCCATCTGGATGCATAAATAACATATGTCATCTATAATATTAGCTTTAAAATTTCCAAGTGACATACCTTTAAGTGTGTGAACGTTTATATATGTAAAATATATTTGATCGTTTTAAATAACTAGATATAAAAAGCATGTAGTACAATAAATTCTTAACATTAATAATATACAAACACCTCCCCCCCATTATAGCAATAACCATATAATCCTGCAACCAAGTTAATCAATCCCCATTAAAGGGCTACAGTCACTGTACTACACCACACAAAGGCAAGGCAGTGATCCAGTACAGACATCTTGACCAGCCCATTCTTCTGCATTGGGTTTTCCAGAGCGCTACACTTTGCAAGACAGCCTTATAGCAGCATAAAAGAGTGACATTTTTATTCAGAATACCTTTGAACAGGACATTCTCTGCATCATTGCAGGTTGGTTGTATTTTTCTGTAAAACTATATACATGCATTTAGCCAACAAACTTTTTCCCGAACCAATTATAAAATGGCACATTTCATGTCTCCTGGAAGGACTCTATTCAACTGGTTAGTTGAAACAAAATCTTGGTCGGGAATTTTAACTTTGCAAACCTGAGCGACGTACCGCTGGCCACTATCCAGCCTGCATATCTTTGTAGGGCTCCATAGGTGGTGCTGTTTCCTCACACCTCAGGTCTGGCTACGTGAAGTTGACGCATTCTACGACTTTGAGGGAAGTTATGCAAGAAACGCAACCGAGTGAGTGAGAGTCCAGCAATATACTGACACCCTGCCTTCTGCCGCCTGGGATCATCTCCGGGAACCCCAGCTAAGGATAAGCAGTTGGAAAATGGATGGATGGATGCAACCTTTGTATGCAAGAAGTGATGAAACATTAATGGCCATCTTGAGTATTGGGTTAAGAATCACTGCCCTGTGAAAGACAACTATCCATGTCTAAACTGGTCCAACATATAGAACACCATACTAAATCTCCAGGTTTTTCCTATTTTTCTTGAATGCAAGGAACCACACACCTTTGAGTGCAGTTTCATCAAATAAAAACAGCCAACAGCAATTAGGATAAAGAATCTGTTTATTGTTAGGCATTACACACATAAAAAAAAAGTCATGTGTTTATCATATAGACTCCATTTTAAATGGCATCCCTGCTGTCACACAGGCTGGCTGAAGCTGGTCCTTCCCAGAGTAGGGGGTGCACGACAAAATTTATCAGGCCTGCCCATTCCGCCAGGCGGGTTTGCGGGCAGGCCATCACTGGCCTGGGAGTAGAACCGCCCACTGACAGCTAACCATGTGAGAGGCAGGGGTGATGTCAATGTGCTGGAGAGGCTGGCCAAATTACAGATACTTGGGAAGATCCTTTTCAATCACCTGAACAGGGACACAGGAAATGACACTTATTGGCACATTGTCATGTGACGTTTGCACCAAGGCTAAAAGTGGTCGACAGGTTCGGACGAAGCTTAAAAATGTATGTTTTTAAAAGTTAGCCGCATAAGATATAGTTATGGGAACTAATCTCTTGGGGAGACTACAGGCGAAGTCACAACTTACAACTGGGTCATCCATCGGAGAGTATCTCTTCACAACATTGCCTTCACGGTCAATGAGGAACTATGCAAAAACATAGGATGGAGAAGAGTTAAATTACATTCCTTTTCCCAATTGGAGAAGAGAATTAAAAATTCTATTCCTTTTCCAGGAGTCTGGTTTGGAGGATAAGATTTGGTTCTCTTGTACCTATTCAGCTGGTGTAATTAGCCATTCACCTTTAATCACCTTAGAAAATGAAGCTGCTACAGAATGTGTCACTCTGGCCTTTCGATATGTCACATCGCAGTCAGACACGCAAGCAGTGACAGCAGAGGTCACTGGTTACATCAGGCAGCACAGTCACTCACTTCACAAGCAACTCCGTTAGCAACCAATCACAGTCGGCAAAAAAAAAAAAAAAAAAAAAAAAAAAAAAAAAAAAAAATTGCATTTACAAACTTCATAAGCCTGACAAGACATGGCAGAGTGAGAAATACTTTGGACATTGAACTTCAAAGATTAAAAGTGTTCGTGTCATGAAGAGGAAAATACGCCGCTATGGACAGCTGAAGTCATAACCCATGATCACACCTAGGTTAACGATTTTCACGCATCGACCATCTTGCTTAATGACTGGCGTTGGAACAGAACTTCCGCTACATGAGGGGGGGGGTTGCACAATTTCCCCGAATCGGCCCAACTTTCCGGCCGCGTCTGATGCCAGCCAGCTACTGACATCTGCACACAGTAGTGCAGGTTGAGCGGAGCGCTGACCAACCAGAAAATGTTCAGCATCTCACAAGCAGAAAAATGAGCCCCTGCCAGAGTTGGAACTAAATACCCTCTATATCAGGTCACATCACAAATGTCATAATGAAGTTTGAAGTTACCTTTGTGAAATTCCACTTGATGTTACTGTGACAGGGAAAACAAATTCAGAAATTTACCACACATACCCAAAAACGGTAACGTTCAATTAAACAACTTGATATCACAATCCTGACAAATCTGGCCAAGTAAGAAGTTCAAGACTTCTGGACCCAATAAAGGCTTGAGGACAATCAACCAGGAAACTCACTTTCCCAGTGTCCCTTTCCCATGGGGCTGCTCCTTCATCCACTTCCACAACGGGTGAGCATTCTCCCCATTGACATCGATCTTGCTGAAGAGGTCAAAGTCAGCATTGTAACCCTTAGCAAAATCCTTGATCTCCTCCTCTGTTCCTGGTTCCTGGGAAGAGACCACATTGAGTTTGCGTGCGGTTGCTGCTTTGGACAGAAATTACAGCCCGTCGTTAAGCTGGCTGAGCCTGTGTTATACCTCTTAGTTTGCACCAAATAATTACCATTAACAAACACCCTCCCCCACTTTTTGGCTGTATGTAACACGGCAACTGTCATGCCCCTTGTCTAGGTCTGGAGGCTATAACAGGTAAACAGGAGAATGAAGTACAGTACTAGCAGGAGGAACAGAAACCCAGTTCACAGGCTTGGGAAGGTAAAGGAAAATAGTCCAATTACCCAGAACGAATAAATTGCAGATTGTCATGCAACAAAGGGATAAGGGACTTACACAGAACATTCATACAGACACACAGAGCCCAAAGGCCAATGGCCAGCGACTAAATTGTGTTCGTATGAAAGGGCACCCAGACAATACTGCATTCAGCTGTTAAACACACCGATATTTTGCCTACTTTGATTTATTTTGAAATCAGTAAGTCAACTAGCAGAAAGGACTGGAAAAAACATCAGGGAGGCGTGCGGGCGATATGCAACAGAGCATAATGTTTCACCAGAGTCATACTAATAAATCTGTTGCAAAAGGTACATAAAACGAGGTGAATGTGACTAAGGTCACCAGCTCGCAGTCAAGTTGCGCGACATGAAGAAACGGCGTCTGAGGCCTGACCTGTTTACCAAACTGGTTGCAGGGAAAACCCAGGATTCGTAAACCTTGCCCAGCGTGCGTGTCGTGCATCTTCGCGAGCTGAGTGTAGTTTACAGGGGTCTTGCCTCATTTGGAGGCGACATTGGTGATTATGCAAACGTAGCCTCTGCGGGGAGAAAGGGGGGGAAAAAAAATGGAAGGGGAATGATTGAGGGATAAAGAAACACACACGATAACACGATTGTGGGCAGCGGTGGCTTAATGATTAGGGAAGTGCACTTGTGATTGAAAAGATTGCTGGTTAGAATCCCTGACCAGCGAGGCACCACTGGGCTACCCTGAGCAAGGTATCGGCCCCAAGCACTGCTCCCTGGGCACCGAATTAGCTGCCCCCTGTGTCACACATGGTTTAAATGCAGGGGACACATTTTGTTGTGTGCCGTGTCAATAATGACCACTGATCACCTAATTCTAAAACCAAAGTAACGCAGCTCTCTTAATGAATGAGCCATCTGCAGCCAACCATTAAGACGTGTTCAAAATTCTCGCTGCTACCAGTCTAATTACTGAGCCATTTAAACAATGTCAGGTGGCCTTCACAGTGGTGCCCTGGCTAAAGATTCAATCCTGCCTTGTGCTACGCTTATCTGTGGTGAAAGGGCGAGAGCAAGATTCCTTTCAATAAACACACCGCAGGGTGTTAGCTGTCAGCTGGGTGCCCGTGTGGTTGCATGCAGACCAGGCAAATAAAATTCATTCACATTTAGTGTTTAGATGTATCCTCTTTTTGAGCTACGGCCTCCGGGTCAGTACCCAAGAGCAAGCAGATCAGGAGTGATGTTCACCAGCTGATACTGCAGTCTGATGGGATTGATCAAGAAATGCAGATTGGAGAGTTTGCACACAAACAAGGCAGCTGCTCACCTGTATTTCTCCAGGGATTCCAAGTTGCCGTCGATGTCTTTCGCAGAAAAATCGTAAATAGACGTGGCCTTGCGCCAATCTTCAGCCTCCGCAGACTGTGGGGGGGGCAGAGAAATAGATGTGTATAGCTTGCCGTGAGCTTAGGAACTGTGCAAGCCCAACAAACACGCACTACTGATTAGAGAATGTTGTGGAAGGGAGAACTAAACAGACACCCATTAACATTCAGCTTTGATGGTTCTACACAGGTCAGGGGAAAGAAAGCAGGATACAGTAATGCCTTGTCCACACGTACATGGGTATATTTTAAAACAGTGTTTATCCTCCTCTGACTGAGAAGAAACAAAAAACCCTGTCCACAAGAACATCTAAATTTCCATCCCGATGAAACCGCTAAAATGCGCTGTCAGAAGCCGAATCAGGCGGCATTATAACCAACCGTACTGCCATGTTAGCCAATTAGAAGCCTAACTGCCAGCTCTGTTAAGTTGAAAACCACGGCGCACATTCCTACACCTGTGTCCATCAATATAATGAGAGAGTGACATTTATCTGTACACATGTAAGAAGTCCTGCTAGCGAGGTTAGCACAAGTCAAAAAAATCCATTTTCCCCGTCTACATGTCGACGCTGAAAACAAAGTTTTGCATCAGCCTTGGAGTTTTGCAAAAAGCTCAGTTTTCAGTAACCTGAGACGCCGTTTACGTGTGGACAAAGGCCCAAGACATAAAGAAAAAGGTTTGTTTACGTGTGGACAAGATATAAATGAGATAAAGAATATAACACTGATTATCAAGGCTTCATCTCTCGCAAATAAGAATACTTCGGAGAGGTAAAACTACTTGCATCGCTTTGCTGACCAGTAGGTCAAATTTGCTAGTTAATAAAACTGCAGCCTCAAGTCCGGAGCAACGCGACACTGAAAACCTCATTCACACAACAAACAAAATTCATCTCAGTGTCTCCAAGGCAAAAAGAATATACAAGTCTCGGTTCTCGAACTCAACAGAACTCGAATTTCTTGAAAGTCAAACCTGTTTGACCTAAAATTCTGAATAGACGTCGAACGGTGAACACTGACCTAATAAATTGTACGCGTCAGGAAATGAGTCATACTACCAACTACAGTGCAATTCTTACTTGAATGCCTTCTTCACAGACTGGACAATTAAATAAAGTAGCGCAACATTACATTAACCAACAATAAATAAACCACCGGCTTACGTGTACTATTACAGCATTTATGTTATTTATTTAAACTTTATTTTACCAGGTAAATGAACTGAAAACCAGTTCTCACTGCTTTACATGATATTCGGGAGAAATAGATTATGCATTGGAACTGCCTGGGATACAAACGTCATGCGTGTAACAATTCTTCAGCCAATAAGGCCAAAGGTGTGTCCAGTTTGAGGAGCAGGGTGAGAGGTCGCAATGCATCTAACCGTAATGAATGGCGTCAGGGTCGCACCCAATGACCACGCTGTGGAAAAAAACTGAAACACGGATTTAATAGAGAGGACTAATGACAACAACCAGAAATCACTTGGGCATCCCACACAAGGTTAACGAGGGGACATGGCACACGGAAGGAGCGAACGATCGGGGCAGGACAGGGGTAATGTTCATTTTGTGTTTAAATAAAATTTAAATACACACATTCAGGTGTAATTTTGGTGGGGCGGGAACCAATTATTTGGTTTTCCATTATTTCTTATGGGGAAAAAATTCCATCGAAACCCGAATTTAAGATTCGATCCGGGGTCCGGAACGGATTAAGTTCGAGAACCGACGTACCACTGTACTTCTCTAAAAAACAGACCAGCAAAATATTTCCCTAAATTATAAAGTGGATCAGTGCTTGACACTGTAGCTTCGCAACCTTAGGGCTGGACATTCGGCTTTTTGTGTAGACATTAATCCCAATATCCTCCCTGTCAAAAACATGGAGTTAGGCAAATTAATTTAAAAAGCCCATTTTGTGTGGTTGCCTGCGTGCGCACTGCACTGCCATCCCAGCTCACATTTTCCTTGCAGTCTTTGACTCCTGAATCTCTTAATGATGCCTTGTACTGTATAAGCCACTATTGGTGTATATTATACATAATGACAACATATTTAAAGTGAGCAATCTTACAGTTACACAAATAGCATAAATAGTCAAGAGCATCCCAGATCCGATTTCAATCACTAAATTCTGACGTAATTCTGACAGAAGATTATTTTTAAATCTGACTCGGGGATGTAACTTTACCATAGACAATAAATGAGTAGCGCGGCGACAAAATACACCACCTTGGAAGTACAGAGAGTAGCAGATATACGCATTGAGGCTCATTTTATAAAAAGGAACACCTGCAGTTATAGCGCAAATTAGCTTAAAGTAACATCTACGCGTATCCATCCGGTCGGAACCGCCGAGACACAAATCAAGTAGCAAATTTACATCGTGAAACCAATATCAAATAGGTATGTTGATTTGAATGGGTTTAATTGTTGATAAGGATTGTTTCAGTGCATCGAATATGCTATGTCGCCCTAAATATCTTACGCTTACCCACAAGTCAGTTCTCCGGCAGTGACCCAGCGCTAAATATGGCTGACGCGTTAATAATATATTTTTTTAAATCAGAAAAAGATTCGTATGCGTATAACATGGAACCAACATTTACACATCAAGCCCTGACATTAGGGATAGTTTCTTACCATCGCTCGAACGCACCCTCGCCGCGCGAGAGTGACAACCAGCAGCGCAGTTCTGATCAGCCGCATAAGCTACAAACACAAGGGTCATATGCTCCGACTAGGACGTAAATCACGTGGTGACCCAGGCGGCCGCGAAATCACCCAATCACCGCACGCCCCCATAATCTGTCGTTCCCTAACACAAAACGTGCGCTTGAAAAGTACTATTTTGTGGTGGCGAGTTATTTTATGAATAAATATGTTGCTTCATGTATTTAGACATATTATACATTCTTGGTCGTAATTGCCAATTGGGCTACATAAGTATTATTTGTACTCGAAATTACTCTGAGCTCTCCTCAGGTGAGCGTTATTTACAGCCCAACCTGATTTGTGGAACGCTAATGAAATAAGGCGCTGTGAGCATGATCGGCAGCATCAAAATAGTCTGTAGTTTTGATTGTGTTGAAATATATTACGGCTCAAATAATTTACTCTAACAAAGTTATTTCTATGTAGACACTGCAAAGCTGGAATAATTATTACATTACACCGAATTGCTGTTTATGATTAATATTCTAATTACGTAGTTGCATTTACAGATTATTTATTCCCCCGAGAAACGATAAATGTATTACGTGCATAAAACCATGCAGTTTTAAATTAACCAGGCGCAATCTATTTTCTTTACTTTATAAACAGGCAACATTTGGACAGCAGTATGCCGTATGGGGTCCAAAACAGCTTTGCATGTGAACAGCTTTCGTCTGAAGTATTTCCTGAGAGGGCGGGGCGAGTGTGACGTTGAATGTTGATTATTATCTTTCTTATTTTGATTGATTTTTCTTTCTGAATTGGAGAGTTACGCAAATGAGCTGTGATGGATGACGAAGAGGAGACCTATCGACTATGGAAAATTCGGAAAACGATCATGCAGGTTAGCTTCAGAAAACTTGCCATGGGTTATTTATATTCTCAACGTGATCTAGAAATTTTCATCTCCCCGTTATATATGTAGGTTTGATAGATTTGCGTAATGATACTTTATACATGCACCAAATAATTTTACCATAGTATAATATGCTTATAGCTTATTTATTTTTTTATAGTTGTGCCATGACCGAGGTTATCTAGTGACACAAGACGAACTGGACCAGACACTAGAGGAATTTAAGAGCCAGTTTGGAGACCAGCCCAGTGAAGGACGACCGCGGCGGACTGATCTCACTGTTCTGGTTGCCCACAATGATGACCCGACAGACCAGATGTTCGTCTTTTTTCCAGGTTTCTGTTTCATAATGTCTGAATTGTATACCATTAGGGAAATGTAGAATGGTACAGGGAATATGTCATGCTTTCTAACATATACATGTCCCCATTGATTCATTCCAAAAATAAATGTCTTATTCTTAATCGTGGAATGATTTTGTCTTCTGCAGAGGAACCTAAAGTTGGCATTAAGACCATCAAGATGTACTGCCAACGAATGCAGGAGGAAAACATTACGAGGGCCATCATTGTGGTGCAGTTGGGCATGACACCATCTGCTAAACAGGTATGAGAAGTCAGTGGTGGTTTGTGACAGTCCTGTTTATGTTCTGCTAGTAGATTTTATGAACTAATGTGCGTGTGGAATTGCTCAGTCTCTAGTTGATATGGCTCCCAAGTACATCCTGGAGCAGTTTCTGCAACAAGAACTTCTAATCAACATCACAGAACATGAGGTGAGGCAGCAGTAGCTGGATGAGTCTGGCCTTTTGTTTTAATTTTGAGTAGTAAATTTATGGTGGTCAGATAATCCATTCCAGGATTTATGAAATACCATTTCAATGAAACTGACCTGGATTTCACTTAAGTACTGAGTTCTTGCTGTGTGCTGATTGGCCAGTCTCCTATAATCATGCATGTCCCAGCTGGATGAGTCTTTTAATTTGCCAGTAATTATTAGTTAAAGCAAACAAAGCTATGTCCTGTTAGGCTCCTATTAAAGAACATGAGATTTTATTTAGGTTAAAACCTTTAACTGAAATGATCATTGAACATTTGTCCTCCTACTGCAGTTAGTTCCAGAACACATTGTCATGACAAAGGAGGAGCTGACTGAGCTTTTGACTCGGTAGTATCCTTTTAATGTTCAGGTGTAAACCATCTTTGGCAAGTGGTGAGTAAATCAGGAGAGAAACTGACCTGCGTGACGGAAAAACGTGCAATGAAACCGTCTTTTGTGCCCGACAACGACACAGAATGGGAGACATCAAAGCATATTTATCTGGATCAGGAGCGTGACATATTGGGTGACACGTGAGTAGTAGCTGAGTATTAGACTACTCAAGTACCAATCCTTGTTCGGGAAACCGGCCCTTTATGTATTAATTAATCAGAGACTAAGTAAGTGTGTACTGCTGCATTATTTGTGTTGGCACATTCTGTACTAAATAGGAAAGAATTATACAGGTGATATAAGGCATCTCTAATTTTAACAAGCAATGTGGCGACAAGCCTAGATTTCAGTGTCTCCGGAAGCTCCCTAACTCCGGTTCAGTAAACTCAAAGAAAGCCAGCTTCCCCGCATCCAGGCCGGGGACCCCGTCGCACGTTACTTCGGCTTAAAAAGGGGACAGGTAAGGGGACGCCGGCTCCACACCGCCTCCTTGTGGCCAGATGAAAAATGACGGTGTGGGTGGTGAAGATCATCAGGCCGAGCGAGACGGCCGGGAGGTACATCACCTACAGGCTGGTGCAGTGAGGACCGTGCAGGGGAGGGTAAGAGCCCTTAGCTTGGGCCGTCGCTCAGTCCACCGCAGTGCTGCAGTGTGACCTCTGCTTTAAGACCTTCTCTTTTGTCTTTTTGACGGCAGCAAAAATTTTATCCCCGCTTTCAGACTTGAGAACATCTGTGCAGGAAGACGAGCAAGGTCATTTATGGGCGTACAAAGCACACGGTCTCTGCATGTGTGGAGATTGTGTTGTCCTGGTGTCCACTGTCCCCTTTTTAATTGCATTTTAAAAATTTGAAACATGGTTGGGGGAGGGTTGTAAATTCAGTTATTCCTATAATACATTACGATATTTTTGATATTTTAAAATATTTAAAGAAAAGAATCCTCTTTTTACTGTGTGTAAAATATTCAGCGAGTTTTATTTTCCAGATACATGTAATCTGTTGTCATTTACACAGATTTGTTTTAACGGCTCTTTGCTGTGTTTAACAAGGAAAACCAAACTGGATGATTTTTTTCCCATTTTAGTAAGAATTGAAAAGCGAGAAGTACAGTCAAAGACTTGCCTATTTTATGTACATAAAAAATAATAAATTTACTTTTTGAAATGTTTGTAAAAACGTCAATAAAAAAAGTAATTTAAAGATTTTCTTAAAAAGCAATAAATATAGATGCTACCCATGCATTACTTTATCAGCTCTTACAGTTGGAAAATTCCAAGTTTGCACACAGTCTCAAACGATGTATTATGTAAAATCTGATATCCCTTAAATCTCTGAAGTACCGTTGTACGCACACGAGAGTTGAACTTGGACAAACCGAAGTTGTAATAGGGTGCAACACCGCGAACACAAGTAAAAGTCTCTCATGCTGAAAACACCATTCATGGGTCCAAGTCTCTCACTTGCATGAATCCATGTACTGTTGGGCCGTACTATAGTATTTCAGGAATTATGATAATTACGATATACTAGGGCAGTAGTGGTTCCTCTAGTCTGGAAAGAAGCTGAGGGCACGAGGAAGTTTCCCAGCACGACGTTACGCATGTGCCGCACATTTCCCGCTCGGCCTCTTAAGGACGGCGACCTTCTGGCGATTTCACAGAGAGTTCTGTTGCAGGGGAAGGAAGCCTGCTCCGACCCGGCAGAGCCAAACACACACCGGTGGCCTGCTCTCCTCACGCAGGTAAAACTCATGTGCTGACTGCATATAATGGAAAGGAAAACAAGCAATTTCATAAAAAAATACAAGCAGTTCGGGAGCTCTTCGGTTTTCAAGGATGCCAACAAATGTCATAGCAGGTCCTTGGAATCGGTGTAGCAGTACTGCGACTTGCAGGATCGGCACCTTGTCGGTTATTTAATGTAAAAGCTTGCTTTCCGAAAGAAGAGAAAAAAACTGGCTAAATGGCCTTGACCTCTGGGAGATGTGAATAAGCTATTATGTAAGCTGCTTCAGATTCTTTCTGCTCTAAATCGCTGACGGCAGCGGTTTGGCTCCCGCGGCACTGCAGATATCCTCAGTGTCCTCTGAGAACAGACGCTCGGAGGTGAGAGGTACGTGAGACAGGATGGTAAAAAATGCACATATGAAAGCTTCGAAGGCACATTCTGCAGTCTCCAAATGGTTGGATCCATCATGGATGATTCCCTTGCCGGCGACTCAGGGTCCGGGGCTGGAAGCGTCCCGGTCCTGCTCGGCGCTCTCTGCCTCCCGGGGGGGCTCGCTTTCGGGGAGAGGCGGGGGATGCACTGACAGGTCCAGGCTGGTCCTGGGGCTCAGGTGCTCATCCTCGGTGCTCGTCTCGCTGGCCTGCTTGGCCAGACGGGGGCTCTTGGTCGTGTCCCTGGTGCCAGTCATCTCCTCAAGGTCAGAGTCTGAATCCAGGGACCTCTCGCGAGAACCAGAGGACCCCATGGAGTTTCCTGGGTGAAGAACACAAACGTATTCAGCTACTCTATAAGTGCTTTTGGGCTGGCCCATAATGCACTAGGGCTGGACGATATATCGATAGAATATTGTTTTGTGATTATGAGCATTCATATCCTCGTCTATTTGAATATTGTGTAAATACTTGTTTTCTTACATAATTAACAATTATAATGCATTATTCTTACACAAATTCAATTAAGGCTCGAGTCTGTTGGCGTAATTTATCAGTATAGCTGTCACACGCTCCATAACTAATAGTAGCCATATCACCCTGTAGCCCAAGACTGGTTGCCCACTGAAGCCTGGTCAGTACCTGAATGGGAGACCTCCTGGGGAAAAACTAGGTTGCTGCTGGAAGAGGTGTTAGTGAGGTCAGCAGGGGGTGCTCACCCTGTGGTCTGTGTGGGTCCTAATGCCCCAGTATAGTGATGGGGACGCTATACTGTAAAA
>JABFDZ020000047.1:13100860-13111275 GCA_019775955.2 Pollimyrus isidori
CTCATCGGGGGGGTCTTTGCGTGGCAGAAATGTAAAGCGCATTGAGACAATGTAATGTTGTGATAATGCGCTATATAGATAAAATTGCATTGCAAATTGCATATTTCAAGCGGTAGAAGAAAAAGTCGAACAGTTATTTTTTGTGTCCAACCTTTAAAGAATCCTGCATGAATACACACTGCACCGACTGACTTATGAAATATGGGCAAAACATGTTCCAGGTATTACTAATGGTCATTAAAGGCAAACAAACAAATCATTATTTTAGCAAAAATACTACTGAAGAACTATATAGTTTCAGTTGTAGTTTTTTCTCAAATCTTTATTTCCATTTATGAACATAAGAACATAAGAACTATACAAATGAGAGGAGGCCATTCGGCCCATCGAGCTCGCTTGGGGAGAACTTAACTAATAGCTCAGAGTTGTTAAAATCTTATCTAGAAATGTTTCCTTACAGTTTTGGAACCCAGGTTCCGGGCAGATAAAAATAGCAGGTAGGAGTAGTAAGGAGTTGAAGAGCCATTAAAACATCCAGTCATGTTACTGGGCAACACTGGAATCCATCCACATATAAAGTGTCAGCTAAGCGAATAAATAATAGTTAAAATGTATTAAATGGGAAGAAGGTCAATGGCGGTTAATGGCGATTTCATTAATGAAGTCGTTTCTCATTAAGATCGCCCCATAGCTAAAGACTCAGGGCTCCTAAAGTCTGACTGATAAGTCTCTGGGCTTCATTCTTCATATAATCCACAAGTGGCAGCCAGGCGCTGCCTGTAAAATGCCATCATCTAAATTTGCTGGACCATTTATGCGCAGATCTTCACTTTAAAAGTTAAGGCACTTTTAATGATTAGCATAAGCATCTTTTTCGAATCATTTTTGAAGCATATAGCATTTAAGAGGCCAAGACCCAAGGGATTTCCTGGCGCCAAACAAACCACACGCACTGCCAGTTTGATCCCAACTGCAACTGACAGGAAAACTTACGGATGGCGATGGCTGGGACCATATGCTTTGGCTACAACAACAACGGCTTGAGAATGTGCAGCTAGAATGCTAAGGCAACACCCCAAAATCATATTTCATATACACACACACATACTGCAGCAGCAACAACTAATCAAAATCATTGATAATTATTAATAACAGTCGGCAGTGACTTTTGTGGCCGATCGGCAGCATTTTTGCAGCTTGCAGTGCAAACTGTGTATAATGACATCATCATCAATGCTGGTCTTATGTATAATTATGAGCGACCTCGATATGAGACAGTAGGTTCATCTGTTACAGTCATATATGCATTCCCCTAAGAGAAAAAGAGTACGTCGATGCAAGTTATTTTGCGTTTCTCTTAAGAAATGTCATGTTAAAGCTTGACCAATTTTTTAAAAAATATTTGTTTCTGTCACTTTCTCTAGACTGTTTAAAGTTTTTGTTAGCGCTGGGACTCACAAAAACAAAACAAAAAAAACAAAAACATGTGCGTGATTTCAATTTTTTTTTTAAATAAAGCATTTGCACTTTAAATCCTGTTTTGGACTAACATTTTGCTTAGTTGATCGCCTGATGAATTGATTATCAATATAATCATTTTTGTTTCCACAATATATATACACACACACACACACAAACAAGCAGAGCTTCCAGCATGGTATAACCATCGGTGGTGTGTGATTCCATCAATAAATTTGCATTTTATACATCATTAGACAAATTCTAGGTCAATATGTGGTATTAACAATAAAGAGAAATAACACAGGCACATATCTTTTACTGACTAAAATATTTATCCATGTTTCCTCCACTGCTCCCTCAGACTCGAAACCCTGGCAGCTGCTCACAGACAGAAACCCTAGTAGTTTCCAGCTCGCTGGCTCCTCAGCCGAGAGGAGTGATGGGCATCTCCCAGCATTCACCTCCGCGGGGGCTCCCTCCCCTCCCCCACCGCCCACAGAGACAGCAGAGGCTGAGCGCCGCTGGGTGGGATTTGCCGATACCGTTTTCATAACAGCCCCGGCAGTCAGGTAAGGTTTCAGCTATTCTGCAAGAAGCACCAGTTTCTATTTGACTATTGCTATTTGTCATATCCATGTAGTAAAATTAATGTGGACAATAAGATTTTACATTGACCTTATAAACAAACCATTTCCGGAACTGCATAATTACAAATTAGAAGAAATTACTGGCGCAATACTACAATTTTTCTTTAGAGAAATGCATCGTTATAATGTGCAAGTGAACCAAGGGAATCAATGACTGTTACACAACTAGAACGAGTGCAGATGCTTTCTTGGTCAGACAGACTGCTTTTGCTGAAGGCACTCAGTTTACACCCACTCTAGTGTCTCTACTCAAGACCCAGATTCCCTATGCTGGGAATTTGAAGGCGGGCTCTGAGAGCATAGCTGTCCTTATACCGCCAATTCAGGCACACTGGTACACAGTCCTGGGCCCCATTCTCAGGTGAGTCCTACAAGTGAACCACATGGATAGAGTCCATCACAAGACTTTACACAAGAGTCCCTTTAACCGTGACTCTGTTTAAGGGGTCTTACCTGAAGGGGAGGCGCGATACCTTGCTTACATTTTCAGGTACGGAGATCGCCCATTCGAAACATTTAATACACAAAGGTTACTAATGATGCTCTAACAGCAGATACACCAGACTGCAAGAAATATGTACAAAGAAGTAGAGGCTAACAAGTGAGCACAGAAAACGGCTGCATCTGGTACCATCCCCACCTGTCTGCCCCTGTTTAATCTTAGAGGTGTTTCATCCGTCGGGTGGGTGATCAGCTATTAATTACTCTGACATTCCTGCATCCGAGCCAGAAGCAGCTGCTCCGTCCCATCAAAGAGGTTGTAACTGTTCACAAGTCAGCAGCGTCCCAGTGGGAACACCTCGCCTGATTAAATGTGCATATCATAATTATTGGAAAGACAATACATCACTGCCCATAATCATGCTAAATGCCATGAGACCTATTCGTTATGATGGCCATAACAGATTAATTAAGGCATTAAAAATTCATAGGAGGAAGACATTAGTCCACCAGCAGACATCTGCATTATTAATCAAGCTTTTTAAACACCTGACCTTCCATTTTAATAACTCCCATTCACAAGCCCTTTCATGACAAAAGAGAGAAACAGGATTAAGAGAATTAGGGAAAATTAAGGGGGAATAAAAGCTGCAGAAAACAGTCGCAGACTGACAATATTGGTGACTGCTGCCTTTCCAGATTTCTCTCTACACATTTTTAGAGCAGAGAGGATTTTTAGAGCAGAGGAATAGAGTGTTAACTATTTCCTAGCCGTAGATGATTAAAGTTAAAAGGTCAGTAAACAGCGCCGCATTCTGCAGTTTTCCGAGGCGAGTTTGCCAGCTATCACAATGAAACCCAGAGGGAGCCACTTTTCAACTTGGATTTCACTGAAACACAACCTTTGCTTTCATTACTTCTGGCCTCGAAAAAAGTTCTGTTGCACAAGTAGTGCGGACAAGGGTCTCTGTATTAGGACTGAACCAGCATAGACTTTTGGAGACTACAGTCCTGGGGACAAAAAAAAAGGGGATGTGGGAGTGTTGCGTGCCGTTGGCGTGTCGTCAACCATCACACGACCATGACTAGCACCTGAGGGGTTTCTGTGGACAGCCTCCATGGGTTCGGACAGGTGGACCGCATCCTGAAAGGCCCATTGGTGGGATGCCAGGGCACACCGCCAAAAAGGAGAGGCAGGAGGTCCGTGCGCATTTTGGACCTCTGATAGAGGCAGAATACAGCCCCCAGCAGCCAGCACACTGCGGCAGGAAGGACGCTGCTCTGTTTTTCTACCGCAATTAAACAGCGAGAACAACTTTAAAACAAATGGCAGCAAAAGTGTGCAATCATGCCAGCTCTATGCAGCCATTATAAATCAGCGATGGCTTCATTGGCACAAATAAAATACTAACAGTAAATTATTCCCCAATTCAAGACGACATGCGGCCATAATAATTAATGAACTGAACCTGAACGATGATGAAACAAGGTATTCAAGCAACATATACAGCCCCTATACGCGTGTGTATAATACAGTCACTTTCAGACGGTTGCTCTAAAAGACTTTACTACATTGTTTCAGTCACTTCTGTGTACAAACCTGACTCCAGCTGGTGTGTGAACTGCACTTGCACCTTACCTTAATGTACATCACTTTACACTGAATAAATGGTCCTGAAGCTGAACATCTCCCACCCACAGGCTACCAAAAGATTGCACAGGTGCTAAACCTCACAACAGCACCACATGCTGCGAGATTCTAGTTCCTGTGCACTATTTCATGTGCCGTGAATAAGCTCAGATGCTGCTAATGTCCTTCCAAGCGCAATGTCATATTATAAACTACAACCAATCATGTTCCCCTCTTTCTCAATTTCAACATGTTGAAATGCCTGTTTTTCCACAAGCAATTTCTTTACACGCAACACACTATTCAATTCTACTCACACTGCTATTCGTGTAATACTCCACTGCCTGGTGCGGCCTTAATCACTACATCTACATACGCACAAGGCGCCTCTGGGTTGTCATTGTTATACTGTTTCATGTCTAATGTCTACTGTCTGCACTATAGACAGCTATTGTCATTGTGTATCGCTACTCCAATATGTGCAACATGATTATGGAGGAAACGCCGTTTCATCTCGCAGTTGTTGTCCACATACATCATCTATCACAGTGGCAACAAACAGAAAAAGTTTATGTGGTGAAGAGAAAATGTGGAAGACACCTTGTGACAGTTATGTCATGCACACTACAGCTAGTTACACCGGTTCCTGTCTCAAAAACACTGGGGGGGGGGTGTCGGTCTGTCACTTTGTCAGTAACAGATCATAAATGAGAGGTGGAAGAAGATAGCCACTGGTTCACATAACGACAGCAAACACGGATGTCGTTCCTCTTACCAGCATGAACTATAATCCAACACTAAACAACATTTAGCAGAGTTCATACAAGCTCACAAAGACATGAGGTATTTACACTTCAGGCAAAAACTGCAGAAGGAAGCAAGAAATATATATAAAATATTGAAGTGATGGGAAGGTGCTTCCTAGCAACACAGCCTACTCGCCTACAAGAGATCCTGTGGGGAACAGATCGACTGTAAGCTTTTCTGCACTCCTGAGAAATACTGCGCTGCATAACTAGGATCGCCAGTAACTAATGACAGAAACTGCCATCAAGGTCAGAAGGGCAGTCAGCCTGGAGAGGGCCAGGAGCTGCCAGTTTTACAAACCTTACATTACCTATCCTACCTTCACAGGCAGAACTCCAGGAATCCTATCCGCTCCCTAGTAGCGCAGCAGAATAAATTACCTTTTTCGCAAGATTAAATTAGAAATTTGCCCTTACTTGCCAATTTATCATCAAATTTAAGTGAACACAGCAGATCAGCACGCCTTGTACCGGATTAGGACTGTGGAACAAACACCCAGAAAGAAATAACTCATGAAAAGATTTCTAATTGCCACATCAACTGGAATTTGGTTATTTCAATAAACTTGCAAACACTTCTCAAAAATAAGTTAAGTGCAAATTATTTACTAACATATGTTGTACCGTCCTGTTCAAATCATTGATGCAACTGGTTACACATTAAAGCAAATCGTTTAAAAAGTTTTAGCCATAGAAGTCAGACAGTACAATATGACAGCTGTAGAAGAAACAAGCATATCCATCGCTCAAACAATACATTTTTATATCAAAGTGAAACAGAAAACAAAGCTGACTGCGCTATTTATATTACGTATGCGAAAAGTGATAGGAGATCATATTAGCGAGAGTTACGATGCGGCACCTGATCCAACGTCAACGTCGTTTCAAGGGGATTAACTTGTGGACCATTTATATTCCAGGACCGCATAAAGAAATATGTCGTCTAGCCTGTGACAAAAGCCCTGACACACGCCAAAACGATGTGGGTTCGCATTTACCGCATGGGAACTACAATGAAAACGAAAGACATCTTCAATATTTTCCCAGAGTATGACCCCAAAGCATCTGACTAACGGGAATAACCGCTACCAAATCATATGTACAGAAATTATCTGGTTAACAGTGTAACTATTGAGACGGTTAACTGACACTACAGTAATACTACTAGCACTGGAGACCGATGAAATGGCCAGTTACCTCGGTGTAGAAATGAAATACAAACCCCGACCAAATGAGAGAAAAAGCAGATACTCCATAAAGCGTCTTTGTTTAGAGAAGACAATTAAAAGCCTCGGCGCCGCTGACTAGTTGCCAAACTATCTAGCACCAGTTTATTTAGTTTGCTAACGTTGTTAGCATGATAACCTACTTTCGCCACACAAAGACCCCCTGTCGTCTGCCTACATAACGCCAGGTATCCATCAAAAATGGCAGCAAAAGAAAATGCTTTATAAAGTGCCTCACTACTTTACTAAATATGAAATATGTATGTAAATGTCCGTATTTATGTAAGAAATATTTATGAAAGTAAAACGATTAAAGAGTTGTCCTTGAAAACAGAAACAAGTATGATCTTATCTCTCTTTTATGGAACTGTCGTTTAACCCCATTGCGTGAGAGGTTGTAAATACACAGCTCGATGGGCGATAATTCATAGAGTATTCTGGATACGTTTAACCGGCTCATAGTTCACTTACCCTTAGCAAAGCAAACTTTTAATAAGCCTGGTCACCATCAAACCATCAATACAAATCTTGTACGCGTGTGTTGTAGTTCGCCTGATGCCGGGATTTTAACATCAGATTTTTTTTGGTGATTGTCTTACTTCCTGATTGACGTCGCCATCTTGAACGTTAAAAACACTTCCGCTATGACGTCACTCATTCACAGTTCTTTCGGCTCGGGCTTCGTTTTGAGAATGCACCAGGCGAATTCGTGACGGGGGGCATAGTAATGCCATTAAGATTTGGTAAAATGTTATAAAGGATCACATATTTCGCCCTTCTGGTTACAAATTATGTTTTTAAATTCATTGCCCTGTACGAGTCCACATCAATACAGTATGCTAGGAATAGTATCCAAATTCCTTCTATGACCATTTGTTCAAAGCAGGATCGTGGCAAGGTTGGTGCCTGTCTCAGGCAATACAGAGTGTGAGGGCAATTTAAGACACCAATTCACCAAGATTACATGTTTTTGGATTCTGGGAGGTCACGCCAACTTTACACAGAACAAGTGTGTGAATCAAATACATAAGCTTGGACGTAAAACCATTCAAACAACCTACTATGACACATTTGTTTGCCTAGTTTATCTTGCCTATGATTTGGAATCAAACATGTTAGGTTCATAATCGTGCACTGCAGAAGAAATGGTTTTTAGTGAATATGAGACTACAGAGGTGTTACCTGTGAAATACAGGAACATAAACTTAGGATCAAACCCGTTAACAGATAAAGTGTGAAAGATGAGTTTTAACGGTTCACTATGTAGTGTGAGATCCAACACACAGTGACATAGATTTGGAGGTAGTATGTGACCCCTGTACCTGTGATTATAAGGTTGCTGGTTCAAATCCCAGGGTCGGTAGGGCTATTTCACCAGTGGGCTATTGAGGTAGCGCCTTAACCCCAAATTGGTCCTGGGATTTGCAGTCCCAGCTTTCACCAATAGGCCCCATCCAATATGCTTGAGGTGTTGAAATTATTTGTATGGTGTCATGTAAAACAGGCTACACAACAGACAGCTGTTCACCCAAAATGTAACAAACTATAAAATTCGGATGGTCTTTGGTAATGATGGGTTTAGGAATGGAGCGAGGCTGAAAACTGCATGAATTGTCACTAAAGGTCAATGGAAACTTTAGTTGGTTCCAAAATTGAAAAGGGACATTGCAGAGTAATTGTGTACATGGTGACAAAAAAAAATAGATATCCAACATTTCAATGGATGGATGCTTGACATGCTCATTTTTATATTTAGTGTAGTACAGTTTCTACGTCGCAAAAACATTATGACAAGTAATCATATATTAACATTTAAACTGGTGTATACGTTGACTGTAGTTTTGAAATGCGTTCTGAATATCGATATTCTCAAAATGACATCAACACTTCCTTAGGTACAACGCCTCTGCAAGATAAGTATTTTGTGACAATTTAAACTGCTTTCCTGCAGTCCGCCGTATCGATCATGGACTTTGACAGGAGCTCCGCGTGGAATATGAGGTAGCCCGAACGTCTTAGAGTGTATTTCAGGATTCATTTTATCATGTGCATTGTATGGTCAGCGAACGGCGACTGACAGACACCACCCAAGATGGCATTTATTTTTATATAATCACAACTATATTTTGTATGTCTAACGTTTGTATTTATATTTCTTAACATTCGGTCATTTGATTTTTTTTTGTAGGCCTATTTAAGTTCCTTTTCGGGCTGGATTGCGGAAAAGCATCGAAAAGTGTTTTTAATTACTTTAATGACGATGAAAATATATCAAGAAATATGCGTCGTCTTCGTCTCTTTGTCGGCTCCGGTCCTACTTTACGTTATGAACAACGTTCCAACTTTTCATGAGTAAGTCTAACTTTCCTTCTTTCTCGTCATAAGAATTGGCATTTATTCGCATAGAATATTATTTGATATAGGCCTAGTATTTCTTATATATTTAATAATCGCCGTTTATCAAATTAATTATCACATAATTTCGGTTGAACTGTTTTCTGTCCATTCCAAGTGTAAATGGGGTGAAAATGTATGCGTGTGGCCCACAGGTACATAATGCTTATTACCTCTAAAGACGCCATGCAGTCATTTTTATTAAGTTAATTATTATGCGGATCCATAAACCGACCTGGCAAGGTTGTCCTCGTATATCCGCGTATTAAGAATTGGAAAGATCTCTCAATAAAATGTCTTCATTGCACTTTTTCCATTAACACCACCACTTGGACATAAAAAAAAAACAAATGATCTGTAAAATTACCCGGCAGGCATTAAATTTTACCGAGGCCATTACGAAATTTTCTTATGTTTGCCGGCAAAACGGGACAATTTATGGTTATTTTCTCAAATTTATAAATGAAGCACTCGACTCAAAAGGGTCAAAATATCAAGAAGCCCTTAGCCCAGGCGGTCAAATGTGAACGCTGACTATTAATAAGCAGCTTCTGGGCACACAAATAATGTCAGCCGGCTTAGGGCTCTCCTGCCATAGGAATACTTCTTTCCATTGAAATTGGTTTGGATTGATCTTACAAGTGGATTTTACAGGAGTATACCTCGAGTTTCAAAAAGTACTGGAAAGGAATGTGTATGTGTGTGTGAATTCAGTCCATCAATCCATGTATAAAGTTTAATTACTTTTATTTTTCCCTTTTGTTGTTTCCTTCGTTATATTGCCGAACCTTGCCTTTAGCTTCACACTTATAAATACTGAACATGTGCTTTGTGTAAAAGTTGCATCTACGGCTTTGTCTCCTCGGCTCACCGGCCACCTGTCAGCTTTAACACAGTTAAATTCACTTTGATTTCTGTCTGAGGTCTTATTTGTTCTTCCTCTTTGTTTAGGCCGCTCGTCATACTGGGCACTGGGCTGGCGGTATCGGCGGCCGGGTGCCTCCTTGCGTTTCCCTCGACGCAGCGTACGCAACCCAAAGACGTCCTCTTCTACGGTAAGCGACGAGGAGGGCCGTGATCTTGTGACACGGGACCAGAACACATTTTTGCGGCACCGCATCGTGATGAGAAAGAGCCCCGGGACAATTCGAGATGGAGCAAAAAGATTATGGGAAAAATACCGATGGCTCCACTGAGGCCGGCGAGGCAGGAGAGAGGGGCGCAAACAGGATGAGGCAGGGCGACAAAATGAAAATATGATGGGATGTAACGCTACGCGGCTGTTATCGGCCGCAACGGATATGAAGAGATTTAAACACTGAGCCCAAGAGGGAGCAAGTGCACACAATTACCCCCATCACACGGAGAGTAACCATTTTAGTATTTCCAATAAATCAGTGCGACACAGATCTCGGTGAAATAAAGCTTAGTCCTGGCAGTCACACTCAGAGACTCTGCCTGTGACGGGGTTATGGTGACGGTCTCTCAGCCTGTCGTCCCCCCCGCTAATGAGACTCCGGCATGGGGGCAGTGAGCAGGCAGATGGCCTCCAGCTGAAAGCGCGCTTCCTGTTTTTCGTCCTCTCCATTCTCGGCGTCCACAAAACTCCGCTCCCTTCCCCGCTTTGCGGGGCCGTTTGAGAAACACTGTTATCCATTTATGCAGTGATGGAAATCCATCCATCCATTTTCCAAACCGCTTATCCTTACTGGGACGCGGGGGGTCCGGAGTCCGGGTCCGGAGCCTATCCCGGAAGCAACGGGCACGAGGCAGGGAACAACCCTGGATGGGGGGCCAGCCCATCGCAGGG
>JABFDZ020000047.1:13136271-13147084 GCA_019775955.2 Pollimyrus isidori
GCTGGGAGGGAGCAAAAATGTGGACTGTCTGGCAGGGAGATGGGAGGGAGCAAAAATGTGGACTGTCTGGCAGGGAGCTGGGAGGGAGCAAAAATGTGGACTGTCTGGCAGGGAGATGGGAGGGAGCAAAAATGTGGACTGGCTGGAGCTCCCCGAGGACTGGGTAGAAACACACTGTCCTAAGCCGCCCGGAGGTGAAGAGCAGGCAGACACACAGAAGTGACTGACCTGTGGCTTTCTTGCAGATGTAGGGCAGATTGTAGTTGCAGGGCACATCGTTCCACTTGCCGTTGTCATGGGCGACCATCACCACGCAATCCTCACCACCCGCGAAGAAATTATCAGGCTGCTTCTCTCTCCAGTTCTCAAATTCCTGTTTTAGCAGCAGAACGTGTCCATTTAGCAGAGCTGGGGTTCGTCACAATTTTACCGCAATCCCTCCGTTTAAAGGATCACGCGCTTGAATGTGCTGGCCTGACTCTTAGAAGGGAATGGCGATGCTTTATGATATGTGTGTGAGAGCAAGCTTGGGGGTCACAGCCGTGGGTGTAAATTATGGGCTGGGGTGGGGGGGGGGGTGTAACCCACAATAATCAATCCTGGCCAGTGTTTTCCCCCCCAACCCCCTTAAATGGGTGGAGACCTCAGCTCCCCCCCCGACACTCCCCAAAGCTCCGCCCTTGGTGACAGCACAGGGTCCCTGCCAGGGTTAGGGGCCTCGCTCAGGGGCCCAGGGACGTGTGAGGGTTCGAATCAGTGACTTCCCCATCACAGGCAGAGTCCCAGCCCGCTCAGACACACACCACCGACAACCCACATCCCATTTTGGGAGGTACAAGCCGTTTAGGTCGAAGATTTTTTTTAGGATTAGATGAAAAACGGAACAAAACTCTCTTCTCATATCCGAAAGAAAGTGTGACTGATGTTGTGCTGTACCACTAAGCACATTCACTAACTTTATGCAGAAGATATTATACAGCTTCATACAAATGGCAGTCAGCAGACAGAGTCTCACCAGCTCCATGTTGTCAGTCCACTGGAAGTCCTCCTCCACCGTGCGGTCGTTTAGACCAATCCAGGTGTTCTCGTGGCTTAGACCTGGAAGAGTCACACTGAGTAAAGTGGTCACATGACAAATCATGACATCACCTGACGTCCCACAGTAAGCTGCCAGCCAATCGTAACCAAGTCAAACCCTCTCTCTAATTTAGTGTGCCATACAGCCTGCCCACCTGGATGGCCTTGTCGTTAATCCCGGTGGTGCTGTTTCTTAAACAGGTTTAAGTGTTTCCAGTGATCTCTCCTATGTGATGTGGGATCCCCAGGTGGTGAGTAAAGCCAAGGGCAGCCAGTTTAACAGCATGGAGCACTAATGAGATCTCTGTGCAGCATGATGGAATTTCAATAATCACGTTACTGACACAGACCGTGATGGGGAACATTAATCTTTAAAGACTATGCACTGTGCAGCCTGGGGTTGATACACCAATTTGCAAGGCAATTAAACCCTTTCTTTCTCCTCCAGAATGTGCTGCTACTTCTGAAAATGAGGGATTTTACCCATTTTTTCTTGCATTGAAAAGTTAAGGCTTTGGCAGAAAGTGGGTGTAGGCAGTCATGGTGGAACCTGCATCTTCGCAGTTAGCGAGGACTGACCAGAGGAAGCAGATGAACAGCTGTGTCTTATGCAGTGATGTGCTGAGCTGGGCTGCGCTACGCTACACTACGCTATGCGTTCCTCAGGCCCACAGTACCCGTGATTCACTGAGACAGAGTACGAACCGGAGAGGAAGTCCTGCTCAGCGGCGTTGCGGACGCTGGCCAGGTGGGCGCTGTGGTAGCGGCAGTCCTTCTCAGCGTTCTCCCAAGTGTGCCGGTGGGGGAAGAACCTGTAGCAGTGGCCGTGGAATTTCCTCCAGCCGAGTTCACAGTTCTCGGTGTCTGTCGCGGTACCAGAGAAAGGGTTTGCTGACCGTTCTGAGGTGGATGCGGAACAAGGGGGGGTGGGGGGGGTGTGACATTGCCCAGCGATAATCAGGCGGCACAGTGTGGGCTCAGCCTACGCCACCCTCTTTTTTCCAGTTTCTCCCCATCTGTCCTACTTCTCCCCCATCTCTGTCATGAGATATTTTGGGAAAAGGACCCCTCAGTGGTGCGACACTACACAGACTGATGCAGTGCAGTAGAACCTCCATAACTGTGTACGGCAAAGCAGACCCTCTGGTCCCCTGTCACGCGGAGGAGGACAGAGAGCCTCTGATCGCTGTTCCAGTCTCACTGGCGCAGGCCAAAAACCTTACAGCCCCGAAGAAGAGACCCTTTTCAAATATGTTCCTTAACCTGTGATACAAATCTAAAGCACCGTGTAAGAATCGAGGCACACAGATCAGGCTGCTGCTTTCACCTCCGTACTGATTGCGGCCACAGCCTTCTGTGGCTCTGAGATCTGCTGCCTTACAGGAGCCATGCCCCACACCATCCTGGGAGAGGTCATTATTGGGAAGGTCTCCTTTCCTCTCATGTTTTTTTAATGCTGGTATTGTTGGTTCCCATTTTGTATGCGATTCCGTGTCGACCTTGTTACACCTTCTGTCAGCTCTGCGTCAAGCCCAGCCACCTCGCGGACTCATTCCCTCCAGAAAATGAATAAACTCCAACAGACAGCCCGGCGCCAACAGACACGGTGCCCGGGGAATACGGCAGCGGGATGCACCAGTCAGTTATTATCCATCTTGCCCGCCCCAAATCCATGCCGCAGTATATCCAGGAATCTGCGCGGATTTGCTCCGTGATATTTATAAACTGCACGCAGGTTTCCGTTCGTAGCAGTTCAGTGCTGCAAGTACTAATGAGGAAACAGCGGCTCATTTTCGCCTCCAAAGTGTTATAGCTAAATTTCTGACTCTGCAGTAGAGAAGAGATGAACAATACAGTTTGTCCTCAATAACTTTTATTGCGCCCTGGGTACCCAGGCAATGAACAGACTGTTCTAAACCAATTTTTTGGTTTACTCCTGGTTGAGTATCCGCATGAGGTTGATTTACTTCATTTATTTAAGCCAAGAGACCACTGCTGGTAGGACGCCGTGCCAGCGCGATCGCAGTCACACTTCCGCGGTAGCCCACGGCAGCTCCTCGCTCGACACCAAACAGATTGCCGTTGACGTATATAAGAAGCTTGCAGAAATTAACGCTGCACATGGACCTGATAGATGAGGCTCTGTTTGCGGTACTCAAAGCATCTTCAGAATGAGGACTGTCAAGTTCCTTCACCGGAAAATGTGAAGAAAACAAATGCCGCAGGGAATCACGATCAGCGGCGAGTCAAGATGCTTTATGTACAGGCCCCTGATTAAAGACAGACGCGGTAATAACGCATTATGTAATAATGCTGCGATATGGAATAACTCGACAGAATGTAACAAATTGAAGGATGATAATATTATCAATGATAATGTTGCAGTATAAAATTACAATGTACTCTATAAATTTGTAACATTTTATCGAGTTATTCCATAATGCTGCATTGTTAAGTAATGCATTTTAACAAACCCTTAATATAATAAAAAAAACAAACTGATTTACCCGTCAAGGACCAAAACGTCAATATCAAAGCAGTCAGATCTTATTTCAAAAAAGGCACAAATTTTGAAGAGGATGAATGTCAGTAGTATTACAGTCATTATCAGCTTAAATGGTTAACATATATTTCCATGTTGTCTTGACCATGAAAAGCAAGCATTCTTTTGGCCTCAAAGGCGGTTTTCCGTGCTGATGTAGTGCTTTACTGCCGCACAGTGCTGAGGCCTGCACAAAATTAGCCGCAAGCTTGCATTTGCAGCATGCTGAACTATTACATTAAAGCGTCCTACAACACAATGCTGACTTATTCTAAAATTACAACACGCTACAGCACAGCTTCGGAAATCAGGCTCGAAACTTTATTACGGGTGAAATGAGGCACAAAATATTTATGCAAAGGATTGTTTAGCGTGATTACACGTGGAACAAGATGGTTTAACAAAAGACTAATAAAGATTAATAAAAAGAAGTGTTGGCTAGTTAGCCAGATGCTAACTGCTAGTGCTGGGTCCCATTCAGAGATCAGTGAAGATTGAGGTTTGAGTTTAACTGATAAATGGCAGCGCTGGGATGTGCAGTGTGGAAATGTGCATCAGGGAAATGTGCAGCGGGGAAATGTGCAGCGGGGAAATGAGCAGCTGGGAAATGTGCAGCGGGGAAATGTGCAGCGGGAAAATGTGCAGCTAGGAAATGTGCAGCGGGGAAATGTGCAGCAAGGAAATGTGCAGCGGGGAAATGTGCAGCAGGGAAATGTGCAGTGGGGAAATGACCAGCAGGGAAATGTGCGGCAGCGCTGGGGGAAGATACTAGCGAAGACATATCTGCTGAAGGAAACACGTCCACCTGTCACAGCTACAACCAATCGTGTGCATGAATTTACTGACAAAAACGGGTGTCACATCCTACGCCTGTCTCCGGGGTGATGTGTTTCTCAGTGAGCTTTCAGGGCTGTTTGACAAACAGGAGGAAAGCAGCAGAAGACACAGCTGATAGCGTTTGGCTTTCCAGCTTTGTGTCCAACCCCAGCCGCTGTGATCTGACAGCCCGCGCTGGGGAAGCCGGCTGACTCTGACAGAGTCTACTGTGGGAAGTATGGCAGGACGTCCAAGAGGAGGAACAAAGTATGGATTAATCATAGCACTAAAGCCATCAACCACACACCACGGGTTCGAATAAACCCAGGGAACCATTTGTCCATATTGCAAAATGCACATCACTGTAATGAATGAACGTCTGTTCTGATTCCTGTAGGAACATCATTGGATCCTTGACCTCAGCCTAGACTATGAGGATCATTTCAGATCATGCCTTATACTATAATCCATCCGTCTTCTAACGATTTATCCTGGTCAAGGTTATGGGGAAGCGGGGGGGCGGGGCGGGCGTTTGGAGTCCTTCCAGGCAACATAATACTCATGGACAAGAAATTCCCTGGAAACGTGGCTTTGTTATGCTATTCAACAGAAAATAACATAAAAGGTATGGTGATACCTTCACACTGAAGGTTTGGGAGTAATACAATGTATGTGGAATGCAAGCATAATAATATTTCATAATTATTACCTCAAACTAATGTTATACTCTGTGTAATAAATGTTGGTAATAAAAGTCTTTTGTTTGTCAATTTTTATTGTGCAAGTAGGCCGCACTTAGCACTCTCCTCCGCTGGCCAGCATGAAGTTTTGAGGGTCACTGAGCGAGGCCATCTCTAGATGACTCATCTGAAAGGTTTTTTTTCCCCCCTCATTTCGAAGGTCAGGATTCACATTAAGCCGCAGTGCCGTACTTCGGCCGGCCAATTAGGGTCAGTTTCTGTGGGATGCGGTTTGCTATGCGCTGCTCTCTCTGCATAGTCTCTGGTCATTCACAGCAACCTTTCCATGAGGTCAGTGACTAGCAGTGTTGGGCATTTAAGGTTCACAAGCTACAAATCCAGACCATGATTTTGTTTCTACCCAGCAGCTGAATACTCTGTGACCCATGACTCCTTATGCTGAACTGGTTGGTAAAAACAAAATCCTTACTACTCCCTCCACCCCTTACCTCTGTCACAGGTGGCTCCGCCGTAGCTGGGTAGGCACAGGCAGACGAAGGAGTTCACCTTGTCGATGCAGCTCCCCCCGTTCTGACACGGATGCGAACTGCACTCATCGATGTCTGCAGAAGTACAAGCCTAGTCAGGACGGACGGCTCTCCCCGGGCACATATTTGCTCATCCAATTAAAGACATTACACAAGTAACTGCATCTCCTGATGAAATCTAAGCCCTTAAGGAAAATCCCAATTAGCCGACTGATTGGTTAATTAAGGGATTTAGCTGATAGGTTCCCCCGCCGGTTCTGATCGGTGCAACGGCACACGCTCGTGCTAAAAATGCAGCCTGAACAACCGAGCCCGGACAGACAGGAAGGGGGAGTGTGATAAACAGCGCAAAGCAGCGGCTAAAATGAAATATGGAAGAGGAGGATGAGGGAAACACAGCATGTGGACGTGGTAATCAATTTCAAAGGGGGGCTTGGAACAAATACAGGGATCAGGCGAAGTTTAAAGGAAATAGAGAGAGGTAGGGCTTAAACACAGAAGGGAGGTACTTGAAGCAAATGCAGAGAGGCAGAGCTTAAAGCAAACACAGCAAAAGAAGGACTCAGTGAAGTGTCTGACTATTAGGTGAAAGCCATCAAACACTTTAGCGCGGTGTATTAAGCACTCAGGCCCATTGCAAGCCGTCTGCAGGTCTGGTGCAGTGGGGCTACAAGGAGCCCCATCTCCCTTTTAATAAGTCATACATTCACTTCAGCTCAACACGGATTCTAACTAGCTTGGACTAGACCTACAGGCATAATCAATTAAAGGGCCTGTTCAAATCCCAGAATCCCTTGCTGTCAAAACACACTGGAAGGCTCTGGTGGGTTTTTTTGGCATAAGGTAGTTTTATTCAAAATAGCTCACTTGTCCACTCGCTCACTCTTATATAGGAAAATCTGTGCAGTTCACTATACAGGGGATTAGTGAGGCAGCTTCAGTGCCTTACATTCCAAGACGCTCTAAGCTGATACCCCAGCAACCTTTAACAGCTGACATTTGAGAATAGCAGGATACAACCGCAGCACAAATGGAATAAAGGAGATAAGGTGAATATGAATGTTTAAGCCTGTGATTTATTTTAAATTACTATTTAAAATTATTATTATTCTTATACAATTGTCATTTAAAATTGAAATGTCAACTTCAGTCTTTGTAGGCATTAATATCATTATAAGTTACTTTATATTTTTCTAATGTGCTTATGACTATACAAAATGATCATTTGTGTTATAAGCAATCAGTTGGCAAAAGTAGTGACCTCTGTATTGCATTACGGTGTGCATAGAGCGACCCAGTGACCATCGTTTGTACACGACATTGTGCAGTGCTTTATGGGCATTAATAATGCACTATGCAGTGAGTCAGAATTTCCAGTGAGAATTCAAACAGCCCTACAGAATGTCAGACGCATATATATAGTGCACTTGGTAATTGGGGGTGATTTCGGCAACCGCTGCAGCTGTGGGGAATCCGAGTGTATGATCTTACGGCTTTTTAAAGAAGGAGAACTGCAGTCCGTCGGAGGCTGAAGGTTCTTTCACGGCGCTGAAACGCGCGGTGGGAGAGGGCAAGCGTGAGGACCGCGTTAGACTGCCGTATCTAGATGCCGACACAGAGGACTTGGGAGGATTTAGGGTCACAGCGGAGATTGATCTTTGGAGTGTCTGAAGACTTTACTCCTCTTAAATTTTCAGTCCAGCTGAATTAAAGCATCACCCCCCACCCCCCCAACACAAGTCAGAAAAAAAAAAGTGTGAAAGACAAAGTTCAGCGCCTTGGGCAGCAGAGATCACGGTTAAGACGTCTGTTCCCTTACAGATCGATCTCTAAGCCAAACTGGCTCCTACCTCAGTGTCTTTACCAGGCTGACTTTTCATTTCAGACAGGCTCTTTAAACCCGTCTTCAAAATCACTTTCTGCGGTATTCCAGTAAGTCAGCAAAGGAAAGCAGCAATATTCTCAGCTCAGCCCACGACTGAGGCACTGAGCTCAAATGGGGACGCTGCAAGTTGCTTTCCGTCATTTGGAATTTGAAAGAACCGTCTAGAAACAAACAAAAAAAACAATGGTGCAGTTATTTGACAGCCTTATCAATAACGATGATTTTGAGTCTGGGGGGGTGGGAAACCGGGGTCAAGCTGAAGTTGCGAGAGACCATTTCAACATCCCCAGATGGGCGGGTGATCACAGCATGTGCCTGATCCGAAGGAAGCCCAATGTCCCTGTGTACATTATTTTGTTTGTTGATTTGTTTGCTTTGTTTTATTGTTCTTAGGAGGACGACTAGACGTGCTTAAATGCCAATAATTCTCACTAATGCTCTAGTCAAGCGCGTACCAGCTGCTACAGGACCCGCCTCTGGCGTTTGTGGCTGTCGAGACCCACAAGGGCTCCCACATTCAGCCTCTGCGTGGTCTTGGAAGATCGAAAGTCGTATGCTCGGGTTGCTGGACACATGTGGTGAAATGGTGTAGACCAGGGTTCTTCGACTCATGGTCCTCGAGGTCCGAGCACTGCTGGATTTCAAGCCTTCCTTTGCCTGTCAGTCAGGTGGGAAGCCTCTGACCAATCAGAATCAGTGATTATTAAACAACTTCCTGGAAGAACTGAAAACACGGCCTGGATTTGGAATCGAGGTCCAGAGTTGAAGAACCCTGGTGTAGACCGCCGGACGGGCGGGGTGACGACATCACTCCTCGGCTACAGGATTCCCCCAGTGAACTGAATGCGAACTCTCGGCATTCTGGGCCGTGTTCAAAGCCGCCCGTCCCTCGATGCCTCACAGACTCACGTCACGGGCAGTAGGCAAGGAATGAGGTACGGATTTGCTCTCCTGGGCTAATGACACCCAACTTGAAATCACCGGAGGAAAGGCGCTTCTGACAACTGAGACGGTGACTATTGTTCCAGTAAATATCCAGCTGACCCAGTAAACACTCCACACGTCTCCACTCTCAGTATTCAAAGAAAGCAGCGTGCATTTAGTCCCTGTATGAAAACCCAATAAAGTCTGTGTTGTGTGGTCAGTAGCAGCACGTGGAGGGTGGAGATACGGTGAAGCTCTCCTGTCTGAGGGCCCGAATAGTCGCGGTTCAGTCCCGTAGACGCACATCAGATGGCTTTCAAAGTCTGAGCTGTTGTTTGCCATCTATATTTAACATGCGGGAAATAAATAGAGATGTTTCCAGGACGGATGTGTCACGTCGGTGTTGACTGGGTCATCGGAACGGCCTGGGGGAGGCGAGGTCTGTCCTGCCAAAGGAGGGCAAACTGGCTGGGATGACATGAGCAGGCTCCCAGGATCCTGCAGTCTTCCTGAAGGGGTAGCACTCCGCGCCAAAAGTAATAAATAGAACAAATGTTTTTTAACATAAATAGTACATTGTGTGCCTGTTATGTTCGCGAGAAATATTGATGTACAGAAAACAGCTATGAATATATCAGGCAGCTGTAGACAATGAGACTGCAGAAAACCCAGTGAAAAGCAAAAAGATGTGGGCATCCCAGGAGAGCCGCCATGCATCCCAGCATGCTTTACGGCGGGCATCGTGAGGATAATGGTTGGTTTATTTGTGCTTTGCCTTCTCTATTAGTTTTACCTTGCGCTTTCTTTTATGTTCAGTTGTTCTCATGCAGTGTCTTTGCTCTTTTGTGTCTGGCTTTGTATTTGCGCTGTTATAGTTACAGCGTTGTACTGCATGTTGTGTGATGTGATATGTGTGATATGTGTGATGTGTGTGTGTGTGTGTGTGTGTGTGTGTGTGTGGGGAAGGGGGGGTGCCACATCATTATACATGAAATATACACTGGAATAGCAATGTCTCCCTGTGATTTTTTTCATAAAAGCACATTATAAACATTTAGTTCATAATTTAATAAGTTTAGTAAGTACATCTAGCTATGAATAAAACTAGAAAAGACTAACTATGTTAACAGGATATTCCAATTTAATATTTGTGACGGACTGGGGGGTGACACAGTGGTTGGCACTGCTGCCTCGCGCCGCATTGACCAGGGTTTGAGCCTCTGCTGTAGCCACATCTGTTCTCCCCGCGGTGTTTCCTCCATTCCCCCCCCCCCATAATCCATAAACATACTTATGCTAATTCGAGGTACTAAATTGACCATCAGCGTGACTGACTGGTGTGTGAGTGTGCCCAGTGACGGGGTGGCACCCCATCCTGCACTGATCCCCTGCCTTGTGCCCACAGTCTCCAGAACAGGCTCTGGACCCCCCCCCGGCAACCCCGAACTGTACAAGTGGTTTCAGAAAACGCTTGGATGGACAGGGTTGAGCAGAGACCATTCTTAAGTCTCCTGGCCAGTCAGCTTGTTAAGCTGCAGCACAGCGCAGGATGTGCCAGCCGCCCATGTGGCAGATGCTTCTGTAGCTCCCTGGTCTGCCAGGCGGGCATGACCTGGCCATAGCCACTGCTTAAGCTCAGCTCTGAGACCTCTCACTCTGAGCAGTCTGCGCTCTGCCACTCTAATCCACCCGAAATAATTAAACTTAATTTGAAAAAATGCTAATTTAAATAAAATGATCTTTATTTATTAAATCATTTATGTTGTATGATTTTTGCTGATTGCCATACGTCTGCCAAAATTAGTATGTCTTCTGACTTTTAAATTGAAAAGGAAAAAAACTGCATCACGTGTTTGCGGAAAAATCCACTTTTTGGCCACTAAAATAGGTGAGGTTACGTGCCAGGTTGCTGCAGCAAAATAATTAGAAGAAATGGCAAGAAACAAACCAATATTCTGGCAAGGCCACAGCATCGTCGGAACTCAAGCAGAGCAAAAGTGAACCTGAAAACCTAATGGAGGCACAAGCAGAGGCAGCAAGGAGAGGAGTAGCGTTTTTGGATGATAATGCTAACATTAATGCTAATGAGAATAAGCAGAGGCAGCAAGGAGAGGAGTAGCGTTTCTGGATGATAATGCTAACATTAATGCTAATGAGAATAAGCAGAGGCAGCGAGGAGAGGAGTAGCGTTTCTGGATGATAATGTTAATGTTAATGCTAATGAGAATAAGCAGAGGCAGCGAGGAGAGGAGTAGCGTTTCTGGATGATAATGTTAACGTTAATGCTAATGAGAATAGGCAGAGGCAGCGAGGAGAGGAGTAGCGTTTCTGGATGATAATG
>JABFDZ020000047.1:13152220-13176554 GCA_019775955.2 Pollimyrus isidori
GCTCCCACCTCACCCCCCATTCTGCCTCTGCCCTGCCCTGTAATAGATTTCCTGACAAAAGCCTTATGGATTTCCCCCTGCCGAAATGCGCATCAACTCAACCAGTTCACTCTGTTGCCCTTTATCAGGAAAGAGTGAGAGAGAGAGAGAATCGGGGCATGTCTGCATCTGAACTGAGGAAGGACTCTGCTACTTTTAACAGCCGATTACACTTAAACACACTCAGCTGAATTTGTGAATATGACACGGAGTCGAAGTTAAAACCCGACTGTCAAGAGAATAAACAAACTCAGAGCTGCCGCCGATAGTTCCCTTCCGTAACGCTGGTACGATGCGCTCGAACCGTCGGCGTGTCCGTCCATTAGCCTGTGCGCTTAATGACTTGGAAAAACCGGACGCGGCGCTACGGGAAAAAAACAAGAAAAAACCGGGACGCCTTCACTTTTAAAAAAGTGCTTGAGATCGAAAGAGGCCGTGGGGAGTGTCGGATGTGTGATGGCGGCGGGGCAGAGACAGCTGTGGTATTTCAGCGTAACGGCGTGGAGTCGTGTGGGCCCGTGTTCCGCTATGACAGATGGGGATGACGGAATGCTAAGACGCAGCCCTCCTGAGCTGTCAGAAACAGACGGCTGGAACAAATGTCGCGGGTCACAACTAGCCCCCCATCCTCTGTGCACCCCGCCCCCATTCCCAACCAAAACCAGACACTATGACCGAGGCTCAGTTCACACCCTTCTCTTATGCGTAGGCGGCTGTCTAACCCCTCGCACAACCCACGATCACCTTATTTCACTCAGTAAGACAGCAGGGCACAGGGAACCCCCGAAAATGCCGCCCTATTGGCCCTAGTTAGGCGCTAGCTAGTAGGCTTCAACCCGGTGAATTCGGGAGGAGATGAATGCTGAGGAATGCTTTCGTGACGGCCGTATCTGTGTTCGAGAGTTTGGCTTTTTAGTCTGCGCTGATTTGCGTTTCTTTAAGCCTCGGTGTACGACACGTTAATCTCAGCCTTGCGGAGACCTTCATTCCGCAATCTGCCGCGGAGTTCTGAAAAATTCATCTGTAAAAAAAAAAAAAAAAACCTGACACATCAATCTGATGGGGTTTACTAAAAAAGATGAGTGTGTTTTTCACAATGCCATTACAATAAACCTGAAAACGGAAAAAGGGACATATTATTCCGAAAACAGTTGGAATAAATACAATATAAATGTTACGAAAGACAAATAACAGATTCAAGGTCAGTCATACAACCTAAAAGTGAAAGAATTATATATTTACCCAACGGCTTATTGCAGAATTTGAAACAGTTTCTGTTTGGGATGGTGCAATGGTCCATATAATTTGGGGTGAGGCAGGGAAAAAAGATCTTGATCTGAGGAAAGTGTCCTTCTTAAGGGTCATTTATTTTTAGGACCTACACCGTAGACGGCCATGTTCCCCAATGCGTAGCCTGACACGGAGATGTTAGTACAGGCGTCAGTGTAGGGTACGCGGCTACCTGCAGTGTAGATTCTATGGGTATAATGCAGGGACAATAAACTCTCACAGTGACAAGACGGGCATTTTGGTGGGAAGCCGTAAGACTAAATAAATGGTAGCCAAGACGAATATGATTATAAGCAGTGAGAGTTCTGCCCCTTTAAGAGAAGAAGCGTTATTAGAAAAGGTACGCTGATGTGAATGAGAGAGATCTCATTCTGCACACTTTGCCTGTTGCAATCACTCTGTTAATGGTGATGTTACAGACTGAGCTAGTCCCGGAGTCGGTCACCATTTAGGTATTACACGTATGTTACAGCACATGCTTGATTACTAGACTATGGCATCACAACTTTAAAGACCTAAAATACTGCCTCCGTGCATTTCATTCTTGTCCAAGGCGAAGCAAAGCCCCCAAACGGATGTAGCCTATTACAGACGCCGCGCATTTGGTCACCAGGGGGTGAAGAACCAAACATTTCAGAATACTCAAACCGCGAAAGGAGCAATGAGACAAGAGACACTAATTGATATGCAAAGCTTAGGTAACCTACTCCTTCTCCAGAGACTGACATTCCTTCCTCGTCACACAAGAGTAAAAGTTAAGGATAGTCTTTATGTAAGCTTCTCTAACTTTCAAACAGATGCAACAATCCCAGGCTCATTTTTAAAACAATTCCTGTATGAAACGAATAACTCTCTTGGTGACATATGCATACCATTCACATCAATCATTATCTAAATCCAGAATAAACATATTTTCATCCATACCTGGTACAGTATACATGACACCGGGGGTTTGGGATCCATGCCCACGTCTGGTACGTCAAAGGGTTAAATCCCAAGGCAGAATATGCATATCGCCGCTGAGACCTTGAGCAAAGTCTTTACCGCTAGCTGCTCCAGGGACTGACTGTTGTACGTTGTTCGGGACAGCAGAGCCAGTTAAACAGATAAATGTATTCTAATTCAATACTGTTTGATCATTGATTATTCTGTATAACACAAGCATGAATTGGAACCGAAAGTATTTTTGGTGTACTGTGAAAAAATGCTGCATATAGATACATGAAAGCAGGAAAAAAATCACTGTCTTGTTTAAAAACTATATCAGGAATATAGAACTGGGGAAAAGTAATTTTCGGCAGACACTATCATTGAGCCAGTTACTGCGAAATATTATCGATCCAGTTATTGTAAAAACTGGGTTTTGTTCATCCATTGAAATTACAGTAGAAGCAGATCAATAGCTGCATACTTTTTTTGAATCAACACAAAGTGATAAAATGGATAAATAGACCCAAAATAACCCTCCGTTCCGGAAGGTTCACGACCATGTGGTCTTTCTATCGACAGCAGTTAAGGATGCATAGATTTGTTTTTTTTTTGTATTTTGGATGGAAAACAAATTTAAATATTCATTTGGTGTGATTTCTGCCTAGTTACGGGTGGTTTTACTTCAGTATCATCGGGAAATTTTATTTGACATGCACATAGAGCAATTGTTTTGCTTTTATTAGAATTATTTATAAGACCTTAAACCTTTGAAAAGGATTTCATATTAGAATGATGGGGACCTGCATGTCATTTTTCAAAAGGCATGTGTCACGCATTATGACCAATGTCACTTAGCCAATAAAAGGAGAGAAAGAGGAAAGAGGAAATGGGACACTCTGGCCTAATACCTCTATTAATACTAAATCCTAGACAGGTGCCTCCAGATAAAGAAACATAGGCATTGATTTTCCTATAACAAATCTGTTTCTGTGCAGATGCCCCCTGTATGAATGGATCTGGCGATCCTGCTGGAGCAGCACCCCCCTCATAAACCAGCCCAGAAACACACCGACGCTTCTGCCCAGGGTGTGTGGAACAGGCACGGGTCCTCGTCGTTTTCGACAGACCGCTCGTAAGTCGATTCGGGTGTAAGTCGGTCCTTTATTTTACGTGAAAAAAATATTATATGTATAGTATGCTATATAATAATATACAATATAAAATCGTGTCATCTTTAAGTCATGGTAATTGGTGCTTTTAACCTTTTTTTATCACCGCTTCCTTATGGGGATGCTAACGTCGCTGGCATATGGCGGAGACCGTGCGACACTCACGCGCGGGCAGCCGCACTCGGTCTGCCAGACGCGGCCGATATTCGCGGCCTCGGCAAGTCGGTCGGTCGCAAGACGCACGGCTTGTAAGTTGACGGCGACCCACATTTTATAATTACATTTCAACAGCAGTGACCTTGAAAGTTGGCTACCTCTCTCAAGGGCTCAACAGCTGCCCCTGCTCAGGCAGGAGCAGCGCACCTCAACCAGAAAGGTGAATATGCAGATCAGGGCATTATGCAACTAAACAGCCAACCGTGGGATATTGCTGGATGTTACCAGAAATACACAAATTACACTATGACTGTGTTTGTTATGCTATTTTTATAATTATATAATAATTTCATATTATCTGGTTACAGTTATAATAATAAACCATTTGACTCCCGTAATCAAACACAGAAATAGGTCATTTGCATTCAGTTAGACCAAAGTTCTGTCAACACGATTTAACTGTTACAGCTCATCTGTACTCCAGCTGACAATGACGGGAATCATTTGCATTTCATTATCAGATACTTTTGTCCAGAGTCACAGATCAAAGATCCGGTTTTGCCAGAATCCCTCGAAACGGTTGGGATTAAGGGCCCAGCAGTCGCCAGACTGGGACCTCAGACTGTCTGATCACACTCGCAGACGCCCAATCAGCATCCGGACACTGACCACACTCAGCCCGATTCCATCTGAGTCGGAGGCTATAGAGGTGAACACATGCCTACAAGCCACTGAAATGTTTAATATGAATGAGTGCCCTGGTACTTTGAAGGTCACTGGAGATTGAAATGCAAGCAATGTTGTAATGGCCGTATTGCAAAAAAAAAAAAACACACACACACACACAGATGACTGCAATGTGTGCACATTCGTCAAACATATTCAAAGCATCGAAAAATGTCAGAGAAGGAATGAGGTAAAGGAGAGTGGACACATAAAAGGTACAGAGAACAACAAACAACTTCTGTCTGTCATCTAAAACCTAATAAAAGTGGTATGTCACAGTACAAGAGTTCATAAAGGACGTAACTGGACATGCTACTCTATTGCATGCACTCCCTGCTGTGTACAATAAGGGTCGGGATTCACGTATCGCACGAGTGTCCCTGCTTTAAACCAGCACACCTTCCAATATCACCACGATTGAGTTACACAAGGATAAAGTCTTGCCTCCCGGAGGGGGGGCTTCCAACTCACAGGAATCTGCAGGGATGATGACCTCCATATGTGTAGGGGGGTGTTAAAGTCCCAGATGAGAGCATTAGTTAAACAGCACATGTTTTATATTTTTTAAGTCACCGTAAGCTGAGAGATTGTTCTGTACTCATTATATACAAATTCGGGGAGAACGCACCTGCCTTTTCTTTACTTCCTTTTCTGTTTTAATCATGTTGACTCGCAAAGGCAAATCCTCTGTGTCTTAGAACCATATAAATACTTGGAGCCTCTTCCCGCTTCATTCCCACTGACACCACCAATATTTGGAACCAAATTACAGTCAATTCCGCATTTAATTTCTCCTTTCGACTTCATTCCAGGGAGAGGCTTATGGTTATTGCTGCTGCCCACACAAAATGCAGAATAAATGCTTTACAGTAATCCCATGACGCAAGGACACGTGTCCATAATGCTTTGTTTTAAGACAATAATGCTTCGAGTCAGAAACACAGGCACAGAAATACATCAACTGCACTTTTCCTAAATGCAAAACAACAGATAAATATTGATCAAAGCGTATTAAATTGTCTCATTCTAATATAAAACGTTTATTAGAATTGCATGGATTGCACTAAATTTGACAGCGTTTTATTTGTGTACGGTTTCAGCATTTATAGTCTAATGCTATAACAGAGATGGGTTGTGGGATAGAGGGAATGCTAGATTTTATTTGCATTTTTTTTATTTAACTACAGGTTGAATTAACTGTCGGATTCAAACTTGATAAAACTGAAGGTATTACATAAAGCTACATGTGTTTATTTGCCTGCTGCATGTACAACTTTACAATTTTCACCATTTATGAATAATAAGACATGTCTGTTGTTGTAAACAGCTAATGATTTGTCATTTGGGTCAGGTCAGGTTGGGGAGTAGGGGCTGGGATAGTGGGTCGCTGCCACACAAGGAAACGCCATGAGATCCCAGTTGGCGACCCCCCCCCAAGCTGACACATGGTCCAGTCCCACCCTCTGGGAGTGCCCAGGCATCTGCCACGGCTAGGTGTTAGGGGTGTGTCGGCGATGAGCACCCTGCCCGCTGGATCACCTTCAGGGGACGGCGCCACATGGCTGTAGTGCCGTGACTGGCGCTCCCCCAGCGGTACCCAGTGATTCTCCGCGGAGACACAGTGCCGAAGGAGTCCCGTCCTCGGCCGGTATCCGTGTCTCGCACCCACACAGCAAGACAGGAAGCGGCAGGACCCTAAAGACTTGGAGCGTCGGAAAAAACCCCACACCGCCTCCCAATCCGTCTACCGACTTCATCGTAAGAGTCACGAGAAACATGAATGTCGCTGTGAAGGCAACCGGACCTCCCAATGAGGTCGACATTCTCGCCGTGAACATCCTAGCTGGAGGGTTAGCTTCGAACAGCTGCTCGAAGTAGCCGGCCAAGCAGACCACAGCTGCGGCGCCATTCATAGGGACCTTTCCATCGCCCAACTTGAGCGTGACTCTCCGAGGAATAGATTCGGATGCAATGCACTAAACCACCATTGCCCCTTGCTAAGGATTAAATAGTAGTTCTCGGTAACAAATGTAAATGTGGTGGTTTTTAGCTGTTACGTGCTACAAATTTATCATAAAATGATAAGAATTCAATCACGTCTTCTGCGAATACCTCCGTTTCGACTTTGTGCAAAGTCATTCGGCCGGCAGCTAACCAAGGCAAATTAATGAAGGGCTCGTTGAGCTTGTAAACCAGGCTGCCCTTCCGACCCAGAGCGGCCTGGAATTACTAGTCCATAGTTTATAAGTATTACGGTAAATGTAATAAACTGCTTTATTGAAGGAACTCCAGTGTAGACCCATCACGTACAGAAAGAGGTTAAAAGTTCAGCTCCTTAGCCTCTATAGTACCTCCAGGGGGCACTCATATGTCTAGGGTAAATCTTATTTTTAAGATAATGGGTAAATGTTCCTGAAGCACATATATATGTGAGGGTAGGGAGCCGGCCAACAGCGCTCCCCCATGCCACACTGCATATGTGGGAAGGCATCACATCCATGTGTCTGGCATCCGATTCCGGTGGGAAGCTACTGCTCACCATAAAGGAGGTAAATCATGGAGGAATCAATCCTTGTTGCAGATGTGACCCCAGGAAGCTGCACAGCTACAGACATCTTAATGTACTTTTCTCAACTCCGACTGCCGTTGATTTGATATTATTTATTGGGCTGGAGCCTCAGTTGACTGGCTTGCTCTGTTCATTTGGTCCATTCCTGTTCAGGTACAGGTGGTACATGCCTGATATTAATACCCCATAGCATCCATGCGCGTCCTATTAGTGCTTGACAGGATGCCTGTGGCTGGAGGCACAGAGCACATGACAGGCTTTTGGACTGTACCTGGAAGAAACCCACATGAACGTGACGAGATTATGCAAACTCCACACACACACACACACACACACACACACACACACACACACACACGCACACACGCACACACACACACGGTCCAGCTAAGCCACTAAACCCACCACACCATGCAAACCGTCTTTTACTCAGGAAATAAAGTCTTTTATTGTGCGCATAACTGCGGTGCTTCTTTAAAGGCACGACATTATATAACTGCAGCAGTGTGCGCTGCTTTTTAATATAAATGACACCAGTGTTTCCCAGCCCGCTACTCAGAGACCCGCAGGCAGCCCGTGCGGCGAGTCTGGCATGGAGCTGGGAGGGAGCAAAAACGTGGCCCGTCTGTGGCACCCCGAGGACCGGGTTTGGAAACGCTGCACTGCTAGATATCAGCATAAAAGGGGAGCCACACACCGCCAGGGTCACCGGTACAAATCCCACCTCCATTGTATGTGTGGACACATACAGCCTTGTGCCCTGTCATAGACTGGCATTCTCTCCCGGATGTACCCCAGCCTTGTGCCCTGTGACAGACTGGCATTCTCTCCCGGGTGTACCCCAGCCTTGTGCCCTGTGACAGACTGGCATTCTCTCCCGGGTGTACCCCAGCCTTGTGCCCTGTTATGGACTGGCATTCTCTCCCGGGTGTACCCCAGCCTCGTGCCCTGTGATAGACTGGCATTCTCTCCCGGGTGTACCCCAGCCTTGTGCCCTGTGATGGACTGACATTCTCTCCCGGGTGTACCCCAGCCTTGTGCCCTGTGATAGACTGGCATTCTCTCCCGGGTGTACCCCAGCCTTGTGCCCTGTAATAGACTGGCATTCTCTCCCGGGTGTACCCCAGCCTCCTGCCCTGTGATAGACTGGCATTCTCTCCCGGGTGTATCCCGGCCTTGTGCCCTCTGATGGACTGGCATTCTCTCCCGGGTGTATCCCGGCCTTGTGCCCTGTGATGGACTGGCATTCTCTCCCGGGTGTACCCCAGCCTTGTGCCCTATGGTGCCTGGAACAAACTCCAGGCCACCATGACCTGAATGAGCAGTTAGAAGCTACAGCAGTGTTACGTTCACCAATAAGCAGTATATGATGTATATAAAGTGCGATAATGCTTTAGTGTTCAAGTATCTGTTTAAAGCTTGGTAGAGTACAGAAGACCAGCACTTATATGCATGGACAGTACACTTCAGCACTGCTTTGCGTATTTATAAACATTAAAGCTTGTGACAGTTACACTGGACAGCAGATAGCATAATGGGGGTGATGAGTTATCGGAAGGTCGTTGGTTCAAATCCCAGGGTTATGAAAGCAATGTCATTGTTGGGCTCTGAGCCCCATCTGCTCCCAGCACTGGCTGACGGTACTTTCTCAGTTGTACGTCGCTTCAAGATAACAATAATTTCCTTGGCAGATGGTTTTAAGGACAAACCGTAACATGAATTCTGCTGCTTCCTGCCCATGTATTTCTGTATATCAGTTTGCACTGTATGCGCATGTGTGTTTGTTTGTTTAGCTGTAGGATGTGACAGTGTGGAGGGCAGAGGGGCAGGCAGGATGTGGGTGAGGGTTGGTAATGGTGGGGATTCCATAAGCTGCATAGGGCCCTTGGTGTGGGACCCTTTCCAGCACATTATCACTAAATAAAGGAGCCCAAGTTGTTCCCCAGCTGGCAGCAATAGACACAAACTCTCTCCAGCCATTACTGTGGGTCATCCAGGCCACTTGTTAACCTCCTTTGGCTGATCTCAGCCCAGTCCTAATGGAATACAAACCATCTGTTCCCAGGTAAGATGGTGTTACACTCATGCGGTCGTTAGTGCTGAAGCAGCAGGGTGGGTGTGCACTGTGCATGATGCTATAATGCTATGTGCATGATACTATGTGCATAACGCTATGTGCACACTGCTCTGTGCCTGATGCCATGTCCACATTGCTCTGTGTATGATGCAATGTGCACACTGCTCTGTGCACGATTCAATGTGCACACTGCTCTGTGCACGATTCAATGTGCACACTGCTCTGTGCATGATTCAATGTGCACACTGCTCTGTGCATGATGCAATGTGGATATGCTATGTGCAGGACGCTATGTGCACACTGGTCTGTGCATGATGCTCTGTGCATGATGTTATGTGGATATGCTATGTGCAGGACGCTATGTGCACACTGGTCTGCGCATGTTGCTGTGTGCATGATGTTATGTGTATATGCTATGTGCATAATAGCCAGTGCATGATATATACCACTAGCTAGTCAGAAATCCGCTATTCCGAAACGACTCCACACAAATGAAGCATAGTGAATATTTTTGTGCGGCCTTTGTACTGATGGAAACATGACTTTGTAAACCGGGATACACTTCCAGACACACCCTGTAACAGTGCAGCGAATGCAAGGGACCGTGCTGGAAGACGGCGAGGCACCTACCAAGGGCAGGCTGTGTGCTGGTGTAGCGCTGTTGTCCTCCCCACCCCTGCCTGGCCAGCTGAGTGGCAAAAAGCTGAGTCACGGGCAACTGGGGGCTTCCCCAGGGGGCGGGATGAGAGCTCAGGCCCTCGGTGACGCCGCCCACCTCCCTATACTCAGAATTCTTGTATTTATTGTCGTCGTCATCACTATCGCGGGGCGTTTCCGCTGCGATGAAGGAGCTGTCAGCATTTCCAGAATGCAGATCCGCTCTCGGAGGGGGGGAGGGAGGGACCGTGGAGGTTTGGATGCCGGCAGGGGGGGGCACTCCAGCACTCGAGCCGGATGTGATGCCGGTGTCCGTGGAGCCGCCTTCGGAGGGCGTAGCTTTCGGCTGCACGGTCCCCATGCCACCCGGCCGCAGCGGAGGTGCTTCCGCTGCCACTGTGGTGCTGCCCTCCCAGCTCAGCCCCCGCGGTCCGGCGCCTGGCCCAGCCAGCTCGGAATACCCTCCGAGGGGCTCCCGTTTATCGTCACCTTCGATGCTTTCGCCTGGCTCTGCCGGGAGCGCGTCCCCACTTGGGGCGGACGTCTTCTCCCGGTCCTCGCCTGAAGAACCCTCGGAGATAGGAGACGGTCTTGTCCAGGCCCTGGGCCCTTCAGAGCTGGGGGCCGTAACTCCTCGCGGAATCACGCGGGGCATCCCGGCACTTTTTTCCACGGCCGCCTGGGAGACCGTCGTCAAGGAGACAGACGTCGGGACCTCAGGGGGCTCTACATCCCGGGGATCCGGAATCCGGATCCGGGCCACTGTGCTCTTGGCCCCCAGCGAAGCGGGTGACTTATTGGTGGACGGCTCTGGAGACTGTGTCCACACCTGTCCCTGTTCCTTGAACTCTGCAGAGGGATGGCAACAGGACTCGTTTAGAGAAAGACGAGGCTAATTATCACTCCGGGCACATGCTCTGCCATTTCTAATGCAAGAGCCACTCACATTTTACCATGACGGCGCAATGCACTAACTCATTAGGTATTCTTTGTTAAATTTATCGTCTTTTTTTACAGATCATTTGCTTTTTACTGAGCCATTCTGTTTCTGATGTAAAATACAGAGAGAGCACTCCGGGGAGACCTTGCGTCTGTCTGATCTTCATATAAATGTTCGCCAAGTGGCGTTTCACAGTAATTCATCCTAAAATAAGGTGGCAGATGCATACATCCTCCACGCCAGCCAAACAGTCATACTTCTAAGTGTGTGTCTATTAATGCTGTGCTTAGGAATTATTCTGGTTCTTTTACCAAGAGCAATGGAGAGATCGCTTTGTACTAATTTATTCATGTGTCAATGGATTCATTTGTTAACATATTCATACAATTATCCTCTTTTCACTCTATTTCTCACGCTTTCCTAATTAAGAAGCACTCAAGTCTTTTTATTCTAGTAAGAAAAGATCTGTAGGTTATCTGTTCTGCTTGCTTATAAATTGGTTTCACTTAGCTGAGCACTGAAAGTGTGATTTCAGTAAATTACACCTTTGACCCATTCGGCGCATCAAGCATCTTACTGCAGGTCTGCTGTGGATTTGGCGATCAGTGTTCCGTGTGTTGGGCAGGCTAAATCCAGACTGTATTGCATCTAGTATGTCACGGAGGTTACAGCTACCCTGTGCCGAGCCTTTATAATGTCGAGCGTTGTTAACGCCCGCTGGGATTGTGTTTAACACCCAGAGCGGTTATTAGGCTAAAGATAGCGGCTAGCCTGTCTAGCATTTAGCATGATAAGTGAGCTGCTGTTCCGGCTCCAGCACGGTTATTGGTGTGATGCTAGTTCACTAATGCTACTTCGCACCATGTTTTGTTAATAAGAGCCGGAGCAAGAGGCAGGAATATATACAAAACCAACAGCTGTTAAGGAAACATACATGAATATTAATCATTAAATTACCATTAAATTATTCAATACTTTCTCTGTCCTGTGGGGGCACGTTCAGCACCAGTTACTTAACACTTTCTGCTCCATAGCCAGAAAATACATTTATTCACGGAGAGCCCGAGCGCTTCAGTGGCGCGCAGTGTGACGGTCGACGCAAGCATTGCTAGTGGTGTCAGCCAAGTCAAAGGGAGCATGCAGGCCCCAAGTGCACCATGGGTATTTCTCTGTCAACTACAGGCCCGCTAATAAGCGCTAATGGGCATGTAAACAAGGACAGCTGTACGACCAACACAGCCAATCTACATTTTTAAGTATTTATACTAGCCTGTCTAAAGGCATAGGGGCCATCGGTAGTCAAACACATAAGCGTCCGTCGAACGTCAGAGGCCTACGGGGAAACCGTGGCAAGTAGCCGTGGCGATCAGAGCAAACTTTCTCGCATCGTTTCATCACGCCTCCTCCTCATGCGTCGCTGGGCGAGCGTCTGGGCTGATGCCACTGGCTGAAATCGCACCCTCGCCCGCATTAAGGGCACTTCCATCAAAGAGGGGAGAAGAGGCCAGGGGCACCACGCTGGGCGGCAGCCACAGACGGGCCTGTCGGCGGCCATGATGGAATGTTGGCATCCCGAGCATCTGAGGCAACACTTCTAATATTAAGTTGCTGGGGCCAGAGGGGGGACATCCATTACAGACCCTCCCCCCCCCACCTCGATCGCAGCCTTTCCACTCTGAGTGCTCACTCCGGGCCCTCTCTGGCTCGCTCACCCCCCCCTCGCCCCCACCATCCACAGCCGAGCAGAAAAACAACAGATGTCAGATGTGAACGATTAGCCCTCCTGTTAAAAACTGGATGCCGTTTTAATGGCTCGACTGTGCAAATTCGTTTGTCGCTATGGATTTTGCTTAATTAAACTCTTAAAATCGCTCGTTATAACCGGTCGATACAAGCTTCATGACATTATCAGTTGACAAATTATACTGCTTCATTAATTGCTTAATTGATTTGTTTTTAAATCAGACCATTAGTTAAACAGCAGCATCTGTGTGTTACCAATCCTTTGGGGTGTGTTGGGTGTTTTTGTTCTCTGTCTTTAAAACTAATCCAGGTTTTTAATATCTTTCCGACGTCAGCAGTACAGGATGAAGTGTTGGGCTGGATGTGCTTCAGAGAGCATAAAAGAATAGTGCGACGCTGGCTAACGCTGCGATGTTTGCGAAGACGTCTCGCTATGGTCGACGTCAAACGCTACGCAGCTCAACACCGCGAAGAGCCACAGGCACATACTGATACGGGCGTTTGAGCTTCCTTTTGAATTTATTGGATAGCTTTTCTTAGCCACGCTGCTGCCCTCTTGACTGAAGGGGACCACTGTCTCTGCGACAGGGATCTCCTGGGGTGAGTCCTTCAGGCGGCTGCCAGGAGACCCGAGCAGCTCTTCTCTGCCTGGGTTCCGCAGACTGGTGGCCCCAGCCCGCACCCCTCTGTCCCGGGTCGCCACCAGAGCAGGTCTGCTGGAAGTGGCTGTGATTTCCCCCCTGGCCAGAGCTTCCCCGCAGCTTCCAAGACATGATGACAGACTTGAAGCTGGCTTTTTGGGGCGGAGTCAATAGGAACGGGGCTGTGCAGCCAATGGAGATGGCCGTTCTCGACGCTCCGTCGGCTTCCTCATCTCCATCCTTTTCTAATGCACCGGGCGACTGCTCCCCATTGGACGGCTTATTGCCCAGCTGTTTAATATCCGTACCTGGGGCCACAGGGCGACGCCCGCTCAGGGATGCCCCTTCTGGCCAGGGAGGGGTCTCCAAGCTAACCCCCGGAGGATCTCTGAGCAAGCCCTCGTTTGGGTCAGCGGCAGGCGTACTGGGGGAGCTACTCTGTCGGTCAACAGATAGAGGGGACTGGCTGGCCTCGCTCTGATTGGCTGGAAGGTGTTCCGCAGACTGCACAAGCAGACTACCAGCCAGCTGCTCTGTAAATAAAAGCAGTTACTTCATCTAATGTTTGCATAAATAATATGTCTGCTTATTGTCCAATTTCAAGAAAGAGATTCATATCATACTGCATAATAAGTCCCCACCCTCCCCAAGGAAATTTTATATATATATATATATATATAAACACAGCAAATCCTTCTTACAGGGACAAATGTGGCAAATTACATCACTACAGTCGCATCTCTAACACTCTGACCAAACCCAGAGGGTCAGAAATCCACCACTGGCGGTACCTCAGTGACGGTAGCTGAAGGTGGCTGCAGTTACCTCTGTAGCAGTAAGCACCGAAGAGGGCTGAGGTATCAGACACGCCCGTGAGGTCAGCACTGTGGTACAGCGTATGCACCCCAGGCTCTTCCCCTCCACACCAGGCACGGGGCCGCCCGATAGGATAGCGGACGCTGCCGTCGGCCAACCAGCCAGGATCACAGTGGTCAAGCCCCGCCCTCCAGGCCAAGTACAGCTGGCCAGTGGTGGCCAGGCAAGCACCTTGGGAACGGCAGTGGGCGGCGGCCCTGACCAAGCTAAGTTTTCCTGGTACGCTGGAATGGAAGACTTCTCCTGAGGAGGCCAACATCAAGGAGAGGAAAGGAGGGAGGAGAACAAACTGAGATGATCAGAGCAGACTAAACACATCACTGAGATAAATATTAGTTATACATTAGTTTGAGAGTGAGAGTTAAAAGAGTTGCTTTCTTCCTGGTGAAATATAACCACATGAGTTCGACCCTTGGTGCTCTCCAACATTAAAAAACGTTTTTAAAGGTCCTTCCTTACTGCTCTTTGAAAGTTCATAACAAGCCAAATTCCTTACCTTGAAGCTCTGTTGCATAGCAGTAAACATCAAACAACTCATTAGGGTCTCTGCTGCCCAAGTTCTTTACACCAGGTGAACCATCCCCATTGCCGTAGCAACCAGGCCTTGGAGACCAAATTGGCGACCTGTGAGGAGAGACAAGCGCAAGAATAAGGACATTTTGCCAAGCTGGGGTGGCATGACTTGGCTGTGGGGCAGATGATGAAAATAAAGATGTAAGTTGGGTGCACTGGCAAGATTTCAGCTGTGTAAAGGGTGACAGAAAATCTACCCATAATGCAACAACTCAGACAAAAGTCCCCTTAACCTTAAAGCTGCAGGGGTTTTAGGAACTGTAGCAGCTTGGATTAAAAACTGGTTAACAGACAGGAAGCAGTGGGTAGTTATTAGAGGTACAGTGTCACAGTGGGCCTGCGTTCATAATGGGGTACCGCAGGGTTCAATTTTAGGACCATATTGTTCCTAATTTATATTAATGATATTGACACCAATATATACAGTAAACTGGTTAAATTTGCAGACGACATCAAGGTGGGTTGTGTAACAGATACTAAACAAGCAGCACAGAGGTTACAATGGGATCTTGATTTAATTAGTGACTGGGCTGATACCTGGCAAATTTAACACAGATAAATGTAAGGTACTCCATGCAGGGAGCAGAAATATAAAGTATATAATTTTATGGGTTCCACTGAAATAAAGGTGGCTGATTATGAGAAAGACCTCGGTGTATATGTTGATGATTCCATGTCCCATTCTCGCCAGTGGGGAAACAGTAAAAAAGGCCAATAGGATGTTGGGTTACATTTCTAGGTGTGTGGAGTTTAAGTCAAGGGAGCTGATGCTACGATTACACAAATCCTTGATAATACCCCACCTAGAATAGGTTTTGTGTTCAGGTTTGGTCATCATACCTTAAAAAGGACATTGCTGCCTTGGAAAAGGTTCAATGTTTGTAGCCCTATTCCAGGTTTTAGAGGAATGTCTTACGAGGAGAGATCAGCTGAGGTGAATCTGTTCAGCCTCGAGCAAAGGAGACTAAGGGGGGACATGATCCAGGTATACAAGATTCTAACAGGTCTGGAAGCTGTTCAGCAAAATGGCTATTTCGATATTAGTTTAAATACTAAAACTCGTGGCCATAGGTGGAAATTAGCGGGAGAACATTTTAAACTGAACACTTCTTTACACAGCGTGTAGTTACAGTATGGACTAATCTTCCTGCTAGTGTAGTGCAAACTACAACCCTGGGTTCCTTTAAACCGCAACTAGAAAAGATTTTAACAACAAGTTAAGTTCTCCTCAAATTAGCTTGATGGGCCGAATGGCCTCCTCTCGTTTGTAAATTTCTTATGTTCTTAAAAACGTGGCTAAGGAAAGATCTATCAGGAGTTTAAGGCTGAAACAGGGCAGATCATAAAAACACAGGTGGAACCTGCAACGCAGGGTTCAGACCTCCCCAGAGGATCTGCTCAGAGTCTCACCTGGCAGTTTGGTCTGCAAGCCATCCAGCGTGGCAGCTCTCAAATCCGTCCTGGAAGGCGGCTAGAAGCTGAGCGGGCGTGGCCAGTAAAGCGGAGTTATCCTGACAAACCCGCTGAGCGTGGCCGAAAGACATGCCCCTGTGCTCATTGGCTGCCTGGTAATGGAACACGACACCTAAGGGAAAGGGAAGTGACATCATGGGTGTTTATGGGTAATATGTGTACTTGTGCTCTCGCATAACCGTTTTATGTCATCTTCCATTGGCCAAGGCCAGCTCCAGTACTCAAGAACAGGAGTGCAGAGGGATGGTAAAAATCTCCACATGTCATTCTTGTCCTGCCCCAAATACCAAGAATACATCAGTTGCATCCCTGCCAAAGGAGAACAATCCCATGATTCACTGCATCCCAAGTCCCCACGACACACCCACATGCAACACCAACAGGTGTCTCATGCGGCAACGTGCACCATAAGGCCGCACCACATCCTTCCCTTCTGCTGAGCAAAACACAAAATCACACAAGCGATTATTATATTGCATTTCCTTAAATACCCGAGAAAGTCAACATTCCCCATCGCTAACGCTTATTTCGCTGAGGCGAATGCCGGAACATACAATCAAACAGGGGGCCTTCCAACCAAGTCGATGTGCTTAACCTGGCATGAAAATGCCAAGCGGGCGGCCTTGCATGTGCCCGATTCATGACTGCTCCCCTACAATGGCACCAGTCTCAGCGCCAGTCAATGCTCTGGCGCTGACTGGAGACAGTTGGACGACAGAGGCGCAGAATGAAGCGGAAAAAGAAAAAAAAAAACATCGTGACACTCAGACATAATGCCTCTAATGAATATGCTGTTATTAATGCATGTTAATTAAGTTAACAAGGGAATGGAGAATTATTAGTGAGTGAGGCATTGTTAGAAGCATTCTGCAATTTCTAATTACTTCTAAGCCCTGGAGAGACCTGGACAGAAACGGGATAATAATAATAATGCTTCTTATTCTGCTGCCGTAGTCCACGGTGAGTTTCCCTGTGCTGGGAGATAGCTAAGCTAAGAATCCCCCCAATCTCGATCCTTATAATTAAACTCAGAGCCCCTCGTGTTGTGGTGATCAGAGGGAAATGCGACACTTGATTTTGAACGCGTCAGAATGCATCCGGACACCTTGAGCGGCGTTCCGCAACCCGCTCCTCAGCGCCCGACGCATGGCCCCACTGCACGCTAACCCCGCATAGCCCTGTACCACCAGTGATGCGATCGCTGGTTTTCGTTGCGCATTTTAGCCAATCGGATGGCGGCCAGCTCGCGGGTTACGCAGTGCTGCTTATGCGTTTATCCAAAACGGTTATAAAAAAATACATAATAAAGACGACGAGCTTAGCACAATACGCCGATTTCTTCTAATCACACATATGATCTCATCATTTTGCTCTGTTTTCCAATATACTCTTCTCATTCATTAACAAGCGAACTGCAAAATGGTCAGTCTTCATCCACGGCTCATGTATATTCATGAAATTATTGCAACTACCTGTACAAATATTATAGTTGTGTCACATATGTGTGTTTGGGAAAACTGTGCTCATTGTTCCATGACTGGCAACTGATGACGACACAGAGACCAGACAATACTGAGCAAATAGACATTTATCCATCCATCCATCTTCTGTACCCATCTGTCCTAGTTAGGGTCGCATGGGGTCTGGAGCCTATGGGCGCAAGGCAGGGAACAACCCCTGATGGGGCACCGACCCATCACAAGGCACACTCACACACCAGTCGCTCATGCATGCACTCCTACGGACAATTTGGTAACTCCAATTAACCTCCGCATGTTTTTGGACTGTGGGGCAGGGGGGGGGGGGACCTGGAGTACCCAGAGGAACCCCCACGATGATACAGGGAGAACATGCAAACTTCCACGCACACGCAACCCTGCTGGAGACGCGAACCGTAGTCCCACAGGTGTGAGGGAGTAGAGCGACCACTCCCCCAAAGTGCATTTACATAAAAATAAAGAGAATATAAGCGGATAATGATGATATGTGTCACATGTGTTGTTACTAGCACAGCAATAGAAATATTAAGTGTGAATTTACCTGGTTGAACACTGACATCTCACAATTAGCATTGCAGTACTTACCAGTGACCTTTAGGGGCAGTATATCCTGTTGGACATCCTTCCCCGCGGTGATGTTGCAGTGGTAAGTGCCAGAGTCACTGTACCGCAGGTCTGTCAGGGTCAGGCTGGCATTGTAGCGGTCCGCCGAGTGGCCCGGCATGGACACGCGCCCATCAAAGCCCTTCTCCACGTGAACGGCACCATCCTCAGCGTGTAACACCAGCTGTTCCCCCTCTCCACCTGAGGCTGGCTTCCTGCTCCAGCGTATGCTGGGCGCTGCCCCCTGCTGGAGGACGGCTGGCAGGGCAACAAGGCAGGGCAGGGTGACTGTAGTGGCCAGCGGCCGGCGCAGGTCAGGGTGAGAGCGTGGCACGTCAACCTCGGCCGCACCTGTAAGGAGAGATGGGGGGGGACTTGATTATAAGCCACGTCAAGCTGGGAGGGGCCATACAGCCCCTCAGCAGGACATGCTCAGTCACAACAGCCGCTGCTTGGATTGGGGAAATTAAACATTTTAATTGTCCATTGGATGGACCTTTTCCTGCAGTCTTTAGTCTCTTCTGAGATAACAAGCCAGAATTGCAGCAACAGGCTAATTTCTGTTGTTCCTCAATCCTTTCTGCCCCTGTTGTCGAGTCCCCTGTCCCACCCCGACAAATAAACTCTCATTACCCAGAGTGTGAAGACACAGCACTAGGGGACAGTTCTGCCTCTGGGGGTCTGCCCGCTCCGTGCCAGTACAACAGGCTCATTCTCACCCGCCCGACCAGTTCGAACCCCCAGTAATAGCCACTGTGGCATGGAGATTCATTACTGATATAATGGGGGGAGGCAAAGGAACACTAAACAAAACATGGAAATGATCCCGTTCACTTGTGGAAAGTGTGAAAAGTAATTTCCAGATGGACACCAGGGACCGGGGCGGGCAGGTGCTCCCACGAGAGGCTCTGACAGCCGGCGGAGTAGCGAGGTCATTCATTTTTAGGTAAGTTTCAATACGCTCAGGGTCCCAGACACTCCTGGGTTCTTGCTGCTGTGTTTACAGTACTGTGATACACACCGGACTAGTATGGTGTAGTTGTGTAGTAGGACGGCATATTCAAGCGGCGCAGTTGTGTGCTACATTAAGTGGAGAAGTAGTACAAAAAAGTGTATTAGTATAGTGAAGCCATATGGCAGTGTAAGAGTATGGTGTAACGTAGAGTATATGAGTGTAGTACTGTAGTAGTATGGTCTAATGTAGAGCATATGAGTGCAGTAGTATAGTGAAGTGTAGGATATATGAGTGTTGTGTAGCATAGGGTAGCAGAATGGTTGAATACTGTAATAGCATGGTGTGATGTAGGGTATATCAGTGTAGTAGCATAGTGTAGGGTATATGGGTGTTGTGTAATGTAGTGGAATGATGCAATCGTGTAGAAATATGGTATACTGTAGGATGTGACTGCAGTATTGTAGTGTAGTAGAACGTTGTGGTAGTGTAGTAGTATGGTACAGTGCAGTGCATATGAGTGTCATAGTGTAGTGCAGGGTATGTGATTATGTAGTGCAATGGTGCGATAGTGTAGAAATATGGTGTAATGTAGCGTAGTGGAGAGGCGTGATAGTGTACTCAGAGATGTCAGCAAATCCTCGCAGAATCGTGCATCCAATCACCCACAGACAACTTCTTCCTCTTGTCAGTGATTGTTCACAGTGCGCCTCATCCATCTCACCTCCATCCTACTCCTCTAGTTTCATCTGCCCTTAATGGGGGGAGGGGGGCTCAGAAACCCCCCAGCACCTCCCAGCGGACCCAGAGTGTACACCAGCCCCCCAGCACGGTGGATCGCCCCTCCGCTGCGCCGGCACCACCTGAGAACCAGGCCCCCGCCCCCGCCATCGCCCGATAATGAATCTTGGCTGTCCTCCGCCATGGCAGACATGGGCGAGCACAATCGCAGGGTGACCCCCGCCGCTCTCCCCGCGCCCATCCATTCATGGCGCCGAAACAAACGCACGCCGAATTAATTGCAACTTCAGACTGATTACCCCCCTCTCCCTTTTGTCAACTTGGCTGAAATTTGTTTAGTATTTACGTGCCATCCCTGGTTATACTCGCTGCCGCCCGCGTCCAATTTGCAACGCTAAATCCCAGCTAGTCAATCGCGTATGCCTCCGTTTCAGAGGCAAATAACTGCTTAAAGGCAGAGGCTCTCATTCCCATACGGCGGAATAATGAGGCTCAGTCGAAAGGCGTGAGGAACGGAAAATCTGCATTTAGATGGAAATGTTTCTACAGCTGTGCTTTGTTTGAAAATCAGCTTTCTGCTTAAATCTGGCAAAGGCAGAAATGGCCTAAAAGACGCGCCGACAGTTAAAGAGGTGGAACGCAGTCAGGTAGAAATTAGTATTTTCACCAGGCTGGATGTGATACTGAATTCTGAAGGCGGCTTCTTTTGTTAAACTTCTTTCATTTACTCTTTACAGTTATAGTTCCAGTCCGCAAGGCTTAAAGGTAGGTATTGTCCAACACAGTGTTTCCAATCCTCAGGGGCCCGCGGTCGGTCCGCTCCCTGACAGACAGTCCACGTTTTGGGGAGCTGGGCAGAAGCTAAATCACGGACTGTCTTTGGTTCCCTGAGAAGCTGATCTGAGAAGCTGATCTGAGAAGCTGATTGGGAAATACTGGTTTAATAGATCACAGGGACACTACAATATACTCGCTGGAAGGAGTTTGGTCATCTCAATATCATGTACAATTGGTGTAAAATCCGGATCTCTAAGGTTCTCCCGGTTATGGTTATCAGGACCATTCTTAAATGGTGTGTTGGAATTAGGAGACAGCATGTGTTACGAAAAAAGAAGACGGATGTCGGAGACAATCATGTAGCACAGGGTTTCCCAACCCGGTCCACAGGGGCCCACAACTGGTCAACATTTTTGCTACCTTTGAGCTCCCTGCTTGTCTGTGGACTGTCTGTGGGTGCCTGGAGACACACTGCTTTAGCAGAATAGATGTAGACATGCTCACAATGTACGTCTTTCAGGTACAGGAATCTGGGGGATGGTGCTGGTCAGGTGGGGGCCCCCTTACCACCCCCCACAGCAGACCTGATCCAGAGCCATGAGCCACAGAGCTATTTTTACTGGCCCTCGCAATCATTATAACGAAGAAAAAAAAAAAGGTATAGTTCTATGTTCAAGTCTGGAAAATAATCACAAATACAACTGCTACTTCAATACAGGCACAGAAACGAGCCTCAATAGATAAAAAATGATTCAGAAAGAAGATAGTCATTAAAAATGACCCCCGCTGACACGGTGAAGCTCAGAATTGGCCTCCGCAGAAAATAATTGACCAGGCCTGCCCTACAGGGATGAATAAGTGCACAGAAAAGGTAAAAGGTCACGTGAAATAGTCAGAAGATACATCATGCTAAACTGTCTGACATAACTAGAGTGAAGAGCCGACTTTGCCAAACAGCTATGTCACCCCTGGCCCCTAATAAGTACCGCAAAACAGAGACTTTGGAACTGGACGCCAAGGTGATCCTTGTGAAAATGATCCAGTAACGAGGGTCATGCTTCTGCCAGAGCACTTAAAAGCACACATATCCTTAAAAGACATATTTGTTTTCAGTCCTCATCGTGGTAACCAATCATTTCGAGCTCCAGGGCCGGTTCAGATAATTGAAACGCTGCTTATCTTTCAAATACACAGAAGTCCTGACAAAGCACAGCTTTTAAAATAAAGTCAGAGGCAGTGGAATGAGAGTCTGGTCAGAGGCTGGTCTCACTTCAGTCACGCACCTCGGTTACATGGGGGTGGACGATGTCTAGCAGGACGCTGAAACAGCAGCGCTGCCCTCTGACAGACATGCGCGGAGGCTGTCAAACACAGCCACATGTGTTGGAACAGTGAGTAGATCATTTGGGGAAACAGGGCTTCCTTCAGTGATCAGATGGGGAAGTGGTGCTTCCTACAGCAATCAAACGGGGAAGCGATGCTTCCTACAGAACTGGATGGAGAAGTGGTGCTTCCTACAGCAATCAAACAGGGAAGTGATGCTTCCTACAGGAATTGGATGGGGAAGTGGTGCTTCCTCTTCCCACAGAAATCGGACGTAGAAGCAGCACTTCCTACAGCGTAGCAGCAACAGCCAGAAAACAAAGGAAGCACATCTGGCTGTCTAACCTGCAGCTTTGATTACAGCCAGAAACACGACAGCAGCGGATGATTTTTCCAGAAGATACTGCTGGCCGTCCTTCACATGATTTTTTATATCACCTGCCAGAGATGGGTAATTCAGGTCCAGAAAGTACAAATCCAGACCAAGATTTTGTTTCAACCAACCAGTTGAGCATAAAGAGTCACAGTCACAGAGTAACTCAACTGGTTGGTTGAAACAAAATCTTTGTCTGGATCTGTACCTTCTGAACCTGAACTTTACACAACTGCCAAGTGCTACAGCAGTCTGCTGGGAACCGCCACTTGCCAGCACCATGCGACGGGCCTGGAAACCACCTGTGTTAGCTGCTAACGGGGCACAGCCTCTAACCGCCCCGGCCAGGGGATGGAAACGTCCTCCTCAGCATGGACTAAAGCCCACGGTAACAAGAAGGTCAAGCAGGAAGTTCCTGGTAAGCAGGTTGCATATGCTCTCTGTCCCACTGCAGCGAACCCGGACCGAAAAAAATCCTGCTTGGGGGACGAACCGCTTCCCCTGGAATTGATGATCTCGGCCCGTTCGTCGCCTCTGTCCCGTGCCTTTAAATAAACCCCGCCCCTCTTCCTTTCCCGCCACGGTATGTTCCCGCCGGCCGCCCTGCACCAGCTGCTATCAGGGTCGCCTCCGCCTCGCCTGCCTTTCGATGAGCTCTCCCAGGCAGCCCTGCGCAGTGTCGCCGCATTTATCTTTCTTTACCTAAAGCCACAGCTATGGAGCACAGAGGTGCACAGGGGATCTGTCCCTGCGTTCCATTTTAATTTATTTGAGCTGGGGGCAAAAACTGGAAGGGCGCAGATTTAATGAGAAGAAGATGGATCTGTGGGAAAGTCGGATGGTTAACCTGCAGTGCAGCGCTGGTTGGGGGGGGGGGGGTGATACTCAGGCACGGATACCCCCCCCCCCAGGGCCAATATATGGAGTGTGGCCACCGGCATGCAAGAAGCGAGGATTAAGATTTCTGAAGACTTCCCACAATGCACTGTTGCCCCCACTGGGACTTTGGCCTTGTCTACATAAACGGAGTGAGTACCGGGGAGGGAACTTACCCCATACCAGGAGAAGGAGAGGAAAGATGGACAGAAGGGGGAGCAGCTGGGATGCAGGCGCCTCCCTCAGCATGCTGGACCTGGGGAGAGACACGGGGAGAAGGTAGGGACTGATGAGTCAGTTTTCACGGATACCGAGGTAGCTCTACGACTAACATTATGGCTTCTTCCTGCTCATGGGAGTTTTACTTGTGCAAAAATGTTCTGAGGGCAGAACAACACATGATTGATCCAGAGAGATAACCAATCAGATTGGAGTGGAGGCAGGTCCAAGCAACCAGAGGAGGTGGGACCAACCAGATGTCTTGGCCCGGTCTCCTCTAGCTGCTTGGACCCACATCCTCTACAATCTGATTGGTTATCTTTCTGAACCAATATTGTGGTCCCACCTCCTGTGGTTATTTGGACCCACTTCCACTACAATCTGATTGGTTATCTCTCAGAACATTGAGCATTTTTGTGTAAGTAAAACTCCCACAGACCTTCTTCAAATGAGGCTGAGGTTGTCAGGCGACAGGACAGAACTATAAAGACAGCATCGCACCCAGGATCCCCCATGTGGTGATCGACAGCATTCTGAAAATCAGCTAGCAGGAATTAGGATGTCTGCTGGCTGTGGCTTTCTCAGATGGAGAGATAAAGTGAGAGAAGTGGCTGCACAGTGACCTTTCACAGCATTATGGGTAATTGATCATTCCACACACAGCTGTGCATTTTACAGCGCCACAGATTGCAATCGCTGAGAATCGGGCTCCTGCAGGTTATTCTGCTCCCATCCCTTCTTCATGGGGGGCCGACAGAAAGGGATTGTGGGTATTGGTCACCGGCAAAGAGACAAGAATGCCACCCAGATGCTCTGCTCCATACTGCTGATCAAATGATTCTCTAGATCCTCTGTGATTGCCTGATTCCCATCAGGCATCCTGCTTGAAGCTTACATACACAATGTTGAGATGGAAATACTTTCCCAGTCCGTTCTTGCCATCATGACTGATCACCACCTACCACAGAGCCCAGTCCCTGTTTTTGAAGTTTGAAGGCGCCCTAAACTCCCCACAATTCCAGTAAGTGACAGTTCTGACGCATGTTAAAGATACGCGCTGGCTGTAAGGAGAGGAGCAGTGTCCTTTTGAAGAGAGACTGTATCTCTGTGCC
>JABFDZ020000047.1:13199258-13209709 GCA_019775955.2 Pollimyrus isidori
GAACACCCGTGCAAAACTGTCATTGAACTCATTTACTATATCAATGTCACTTTCGATTATAAGACCCCTACTATCCTACAGATTAGTAATTTCCGCTATTAGAGCTTTTAGAGTTAAAATACTGGAAGAAACTTTTAATATCATCCTTAGCCTCCAATGCAATCTTCCTTTCGATATTCCTTTTAGCTTGTCTAATATCATTTTTTAGCTCAGTCTGTAGACTTAGATACTCTTGCTTTATTCTGTCATCATCAGTTAATTTCCATTTCTGAAACAAAGCCCTTTTACTCCTTACTTTACACTTTATTTCCCTAGTAAACCACCTGGGTTTCAATTTCCTAGATTTATTCTTGCTGGAAACAGGTATGAAGTCCTCTTGCACTTGCAATAATGTGCTTTTAAAAAATTTCCATGCCTCTTCAACAGTTTGGTTATTTAACTCCATCCAGTTCAGAGTTTCTAGTTTTAGTCTAATTAAAGTTAGCCTTCCTAACATTATATATTTTTGATTTGGACTTTGCTCTTCGGAAACTAAACCTCAAATTTAACCATGTTATGATCGCTATGGTCCAGTGTTTCTAAAATGTCTAACTTACCAATCCTGTCCTGGTTATTTGAGAAAACAAGATGAAAAATGTCATCTCCCCTGGTAGGAGTGTTAATAAACTGAGTAAAGCTACAGCGCTAACCACTCAGAAAGTGGGCCGTCCTCCTCAAGTTCCGTCTAGGAAAATGGAATCTTGTATGACACCAGGGCCTGAAACATTTAGTTCTGATGGCTCTCATTAATGGTTATGACTCAAGCTGCTTTCTTCCCCTGTTGTAGGATTTAAAAGGATATATTGAGCTGAAGAACCAATCAGCACTTGGCAGAAGTTGTACTGCTGATAGTGGCTGTACTTATGGACGATGCCTTAGTTCCAGTGAAAGGAACTATTAACACTGCAGCTTTTGAAGCTGTTTGGACAATTTCATGCTCTAAACTTTGTGGGAATAGTGTTACCACCTTCCTGTTCCAACATGGCTGCGCACCAGTGCTCAAAGTGAGGTCCATAAGGACATGGAGGAGCGAGTCTGCTGTGGAGGAACTTGACTGGTCTGCACCTCAACCCAACAGAACACCTTTGGGATGAATTAGAGCAGAGTCTGCGTGCCAGGCCTTCCTATCCAACATCAGTGCCTGACCTCACAATTTCTCTCCTGGATGAACGGTCAGCTATTCCCATAGTCACACTCCGAATCCTTGTGGGCAGCCTTCCCAGAAGAGCTGAAGCTGTTATAGCTGCAAAGGGTGAAGCAGCTCCATATTAAAGCCTATGTTTTAAGAATGGGATGTCATTACAGTTCATGTGTGTGTGAAGGCAGGTGTCCCGATGCTTTTGGCAATATGGTGTATTTGGTCAAATACCGGACTGTCACTGTGCTGCATACCTGATAAATCTACCAGAGTGTGGTGCCATTGTGCCCAAAACGACAACAAATATGCCCCAAAATAAGGACATTAATCATAAATTCCACCCTGCTGCACCACACTTTGCCTCCTGCATTTTCTTCTATACAAAAAGTCATATGGTGATGATGAACGATGGGCGGGGCCTGGATCGTTCCTGCCGACGTATCAATGTGGCCGTGAGTTTATTAGCATAATAGTCGCAGCGTTAATGGTAATACTACGGATAACGTGTCACCCTGTATGAGAGTGAGCAGTGACCACGCCAGGCCCGTGTCCATATTAGCATAATAACCGTCGCACTCCACCACATGGGCCCCCTCCTTCACAGAGAGGCCGGCGGTCTGTCTTTCAGTACCGTTGCATCACCCGGTATTCGCTGCGCCCAAAGTAGCATTAGCGTGGGGTCCATCTTCAGAGCCACTTTAGACAGTTTGGCGGAGGCCAGCACGCGCGTCGGAACCCCCTGACCGTGACCTGTTAATAAGTGGACATTTCCCCAGTTTCCCCCCCCCATGCTGATACATGGCAGTCAGCCCCGAAAGCGTCGCCGTTCACGTCCCGACCGTCTCACCGCGCGTCGCTGAACGATCCGGAGCGTGTGCTTTGAACCGTGCTATAAAAGCCAGAAATTTCTATTCATTAATGTCATAGTCGGGTTTTTAAATGCCTGTTACGCATCCATACTATATATGCCAATGGCTTAGTTGAGATCAAGCCACTTTAAAGGCTGTCCAAAACACACGATAACTGATGGCAGCATAAATAATTGATTGCGTTAGCTTGGCAATATAATGAAAAATGATTATGTGGAGTAGTAAAGATGAGAATGCTTGCTGCTCTTCTGAATATTATATTTCCTGTGTTGGATCAGGCCATAATGTTTTTTTTTTTTTTCCCTCCCTGCAGCCTCGGTGAATAAAGACTCAAAAAATGACTCATGACTCTAAATTTTCCGGTAGTCACGGGCATCCGAACCCGGAAAGCCGTGGATGATCACGTAAAGATTTTGTGCCGTGCGAATCCATCAGAAAATCCTCGAGCACCGGATAAAGAACGGAACAGAAAGTCCTATAATGAGGTTCCCTTTTACCCTGCTACTTATTTTAGCCACATTAAAGAACATTTCATTCCCGTTTCGCGGCGGAAGAGCGATGTAGCAGGAGAGGTTCCTGACTTCCAGGCCTTAATCTGCAAGTTCATAGTTTATAGCTGATGGGAGCCTTTTTATTTTCGAGGAGCGGTGAGTGAGTTGGCGGGCTCGGCCGCTGTGCCTGCGACTCAAAGGCCGCTGGTTCGAGTCCCGTATTCCGTAGATGGGTCACGTCTCTGTTGAGCCCTCATGCATGGCCCGTAACCCCCCACCCCTAAAGGAAAAAACGCTTCAATGGAGCTAGATGGGCAACGGACCCTCCTCTCAGACCCCAAGCTTCTCTCTCACCTCTATACGTCTGCCCGCCCGAAGAAAGAAAGAGCTCAGTAAGAAATGTAGAAGCACATGCTCCTCATACCACTGGGAATGACAAGTAAGAACAGACAGTTTCATTGGATTCATAAACACAGCCAGCAACAGAAGAGCAACTTCAAAAGCTGCACTACAAACATGGACTTTCATATTTTGCGAGATGCACGACTCTTGAAACATACAGGTTATACATTGAATTCATAATTCTACCTCTAGGTCTAAAGTATGGTTATTTTTAATTTAATTTAGTGGACTTAATTAGGCTCAGACAGTTTCTCACGCACAAGAAGCTGGATGTCAGCGTGGTAGATCATGGACCTTTGTACCCATCCAGACATCCATTGGTTCAAATCCGATAGCAGGCAGAGTAATCATGGCACCACAATGTGTTTGAACTCTCGAGCCACTGGCTGACCCTCTGACCCTCTGCTTCTACCTAAAAGCTCCCTCTCACCTCTACACATACACGCATTTGCATCTGAAATGGAAAACAAGATCAGATTTATAAAAGCCACCCAATCGTCCCCGAACAGATAAGTGACATATTGCTATTAATGCATCGGTCTGTGAATATAGACTTCCAAAATATGAATGTTCCGCCATACACAGAGACGCGACTGTCAGTGTGCCCTCATGAATGCAGATTTTCCTTTTGTACTGGATTGTGTGCCTGGAAAAAAAAACTTCAAAAAGGAATATTACTGTCATTCAGACGCGCTGCATAAACGCAAACAAACGAACAATTAAACTCTATCGCACTTTTCGTTCAGAGACATTCAGCACCTGAGACGTCTGTCCTGAATAGCTGTTGGAAAATCTGCGCCACGCGTTGCAGGTGCCAAATATGGGCATGAGAATAAACACGGCGGCATGAAGGGGAAGCCCTCTGAGGGCAGGGGCTCCCTGGCAAGGCATCGCCGTCACCTGTGGGCAGGGTACCGGGTCACCGAGGTCCGGAAGCTGGATTTTTTTTAAGAGCTAAAAATAAAATTTGAAGCTAAATATTCACCTGAATGGAAAATTAGGCTAACTGATGTTCCACATAACTAATGACAAGAAAATGAACAGCTTATGAAGGGGAAGTTATCAATAATCTGATCGGCGAGATCCACCTCCCACCCTCCGGGGGTCGAATCCCACTGTTCTTCAAACCCCAGCAGCAGTCTGGGGTGTTGGGGGCATTTTCTAGAGGAGCTTTGCCCTGGAATGTGTCTAAAGGGTCACACCTGGTGTCCTGGTACCCCCCCCCCCCCCTCACTTGGATGGACAGACAGAAGATGCACATCTGGATGTAGAGGAGATAAGCTCGGGGTGGAAGGGTAATGTGATGTTTACAGATAAAACAGCTTTATTATGTCTTAATTAAGCACGTAGAAATGTCTGAAATCCCCCCCAATCCGTGTGTAAAGATGCATTTAATTCAGTTGCAGCCATACTTGTGTGGCCTGTCCCAAGCCCCCCAAGTGCAGATATGCTGGATGACCCTCTGTTATTTATGGTGCCCGCTGTTTAACGTCGCCATGGCGATTCATCAGGCTGACCGGCCGCTCCAGAGGGGACGATTCGCTGAGGTCTGCGCAGAATATTAACAGCCCCCCCCCGCCAAGCAACCAGTCCCTGGGCTCCTCCAGGGACGAAGCGTGAAGACGCGTGGACGATGCCAGCAGCACCAGACCGGACCGGGCCGCCGTGCGTCCGCCGCCCTCTGCCGGCCCGCAGCCTTCAGCCGGGGAGGTGATCGCCGTTCAGGGCACACGGGCAACGTTTGCCAGGGCACTGCTGCCCATCAGGATTGGAGAGGGGCACAGGTGTTGGACAGAGTCAGAGTTTGTATCACTCGAGGCTAATGAGAATTAATTCCCATGATTAGCGCCGCTATTTCGTGATAATTGCTGCAAACACGATCCGCAGGGTTGAGCCAATCGCCCCACTGACACGGCGTCAGCAGCAGGCGAGAGGCAGCGGCTGCGTTTGGAACCCAGTACATCGGTCCCTGCGTCTGTAACCCGTCATCCATGACTTCCATATACGGCAATGAGACCCACAGCCGGTCCACGCGGTCTACCTGGGAGGGAGCAAAAACGTGGACTGGCTGTGAGTCCCTGAGGACCGGATTGGGGAAAAACTGGCGTACAGGACTAAGAATCCATAGGGACACTGAAGAGTGTGGCAGTCAAATAAACAGGCAAAGGCGGTTAAGCTTGGACAGTCTCTTCTGTTTCTGAAGTTCTTACTGAAGAAGATACATCAAGGTCAGTTACTGCATATTAATTATTCAAATATGGGTTTATGTGCTATATTATGCTTTCACAAGTGGAAAATGTTTCTACACCACCTGTCTCCGAAAGCCCTTAAGAGGTATGCTGAATACAGCGCACACCAAGGGCGACATTTATCCCCTCTGCATCTTCATTTTTAAGCTCGGCCATGTGAGTGTTTTTCATGGCTCTCATTATCATTCAGCTCCTGAATGCCCTGTCGTCGTTTCCGCCATAACTCTCCGCTGGTTCACAAGAACGCGTTGATCTATGCAGTCCTCGTATAGTCTTTCGCAAGGCCATCTGACTCATTTTATCTTTAAACAATTGTACGAATTCACCTATGGTCCCATCAAATTAAAACATCTTTGAAATAATTCATTCGGTCTAATTTCACAAAAAAAAAAAAAAAAACCCACGACTTGAGTTATTTCTGAGGTAATGCAGCAGGTTTTCAAGGACGACGGAGGCAGATTTGCAGCGGCTGCATGTCCTGGGAGCTGCCAGCGCTGCCGGTTTGCCAAAGGGTCAGAGGTCAAAACACAGCCTGTGACTGCCCTGTGTGCGGGAATCAGGCCGCGGTTTAACGCCATGCTATCGCTGAGTCCTGCATTCTTGGCACAGCCCTCAGAATCGTTTAGGAACTTGGACGCTTACAGGTTGCCTTCTCAGGGGAAGAAGATGCCTATTCTCATTTTGAACAATTATACAATAAACCTTATAGTATCTGTAAGCCATACAACAGTCCATCCATCCATTTTCTATACCCATTTGTCCTGTTCAGGGTTGCGGGGGGCCTAGAGCCAATCCCGGCGCTAATCCGGGAGCAAAACCGGATGGGGAACCAACCCATCACAGACCAGGCTCACACAGCAGCCACTCATGCATGGAGCCATGGCAGACGATCGAACCCAGGTCTCAGAGGTGTGAGGCGACAGTACTAACTGCCCCCCATACAATAATCAGATTTATTAATTCCATTTCTTAAATATAAATACTAAATATGTCATATAATGAGCGTACAATAAGTCCCAGCAGAGGTAAGAGCACAATATATATATTCGGATAAAACTCAGTAATTTTTGCTGTTTTGTATAAAAGTATGTCCGTTACTCATCTCAACCTCATAAAAGTATGATCACAGGCTCTTACATTAACTTCCCTCAAGCCTTTTAATGCTTCTTGGTAAAGCAGAGCCTCGACTCCCGTGTTTGCACAGCCAAACTGCGCTTTTCCCTCTAGGCCAGACGGAGCAGTAGGGGTCGGCCTGACAACAGCATCGGCCGGCCAGTCAGGCTCAGCTGAAGGCTGTCGGCCTCACTATGTACTCAATGGCTAAGAAAATCCAAGCCTGCCTTTAAATAATTCAGCCACATGTGGGCAATCCTTACTCATATTACCCTCCAAAGGCTTACCGATGCATATAAAAATCATAAAGAAGCCAGTCGTGTATGTTTAAAAAATTTAAAAATCAGTCTCCCCAGCGTTATAGATCTGACACTGTGCCAGAGGATCTCTTACCAAAATAGTTAACTAATTCATCTCTAATATTATATCCATTGAAGCAAGTAACAGAGTACTCTCCTCTCAAGCCCCAATTTATCCAGCGCAGACAGTGTTCCTGTAGCTCTCAATGACAATTATAATGACAAAGGCACATCACATGCTACATGGTGAAATATTCATTGTCAGTTCAAGATCGTTTGTTCCTCCCGCTGTGGCGCTGGTGGTCAGGGTGGTCCTGGACCCAGCCAGATGGAACTCAGGTCCACTCATTCAGTGTCACAGCAAGTGGAACAGTACAAAGTACGATACAGTACAATACAATACGATGCAGTACGATGCAGTACAATACAGTATTATACAGTACAATACAATACAATACAGTACAATACAGTATGATGCAGTACAATGCAATACAATACTGTACAATACAGTATGTTGCAGTACGATGCAATACAATACAGTACGATGCAGTATGATACAGTACAATACAGTATGATACTGTACAATACAATACAATACAGTACAACACAGTATGATACAATACAATACAGTACAACACAGTATGATACAGTACAATACAGTACAATACAGTACAATAAAGCGATTATGTCTGGCAGGTATATGTGTGCGTTGTTAGATCAGTGAGAGGAAAAGTGCTGTTGAGAGGCAAATAGATTTTTCTTTGCCTCTGTTTGTTTGGTCTTAGCAACGCCACGGGTCATTTAAGAACTGATTAAATAAAATCCAGTGGCATCTGTTGTGTGATCTTTGTCGGCAGGTGAATCGTGATGGGACCGGCCCACATGATTTTCTGCCCGCCACCAATCCCCCCCCCACACTGTGATATCTGGCTCCGCTGGTGGTTCCACCTCAAAGCAGTGAATAGAAGTTAAAAATGTATCATTTTTCATCACCCCCATCCCTGTCAGCTCAGGTTTTGAAATGAAGGTGCTAATGGATGTGTTTCACTGGCTAACATGCTAATTTAAAGTGCAATTCAATGCTGAAATAGTGGAAGGATCTGGTGTAATGTTAATTATTGAGCTGAACATTTTGTTAACTCGTGCATTTTTGTCTTCCACCCACACGTAACAGAAGGCTGTGTGTCAGTGGTTGGTGTTAATGTTGAAGAGCATATCAAGGACAGCACAGAGTTTCAGTAGTGATCAAATGTTTAAGAAATTAAATTATTCTCACAGGAAAACGACTGGCATTCAAAACAAAACGTGTCACCATCTGAGACCGCCTCCATGTCCCCAAGAGTGAATGCCTTTCTGACACTTTGTAGCCTTCTAAATATTCAAGCCACAAAGAGCAGCGTTATCTACAAGCACAAATAGTAGGGTGAGCTCATTAAACTGTCAGCAAGTTAGCTGGACTTCTAAAGCAGGGCAAGAGTGGAGAGCATCTCACCTGGGTGCTGAGGAGTTGGCAAACTCTCCGACAAACACCGGAACAATCAATGAGCCAGTACATCTGGACAATTTGTGCAGTCAGGGGCAGTGATTAAACTCTGTGACCATATCTGACTGCTTTGAATTGTGGGATTGGAGTAGAGGGTGTGACACTCATGTCCGAGCTCCACATACACAGGCTTTGGCCGTAGCATAAACCCATCGGACTGCCCCACCAGAAGCTGACTGCAGTCGCTGCAGCATTTGGGCTACTGAGAAAGCAGAGGTCACGTCGCACTATGTAACTCTGCCTCCATCTGGATCCAGTGGAATTTTTGTTCAAACAAATGTCTTCCCAGTGGGGACTATGAGACAAATTTCATAATCATGCTTCAGCTCCACAGTTCAGAGCTTGGTCCAGAGATACAAAGGCTCGAGGGTATAAACAAGGTCTTTTATAAAGCTAGGACACCCCCCCACGCACACACACACAGAACAGCACACGCCTCCCAAATACAGAAGAGATGTGAGGATCATACTGAAACTAAATATGGGTTTTGAATAATTTCCACTCTTGAAAATATTAAAGAAGCAAACTAAGCAGAAACTTAAATATAGAATACATAAATTTCTCAATGCATGCATAAGGCATTTTACAAAGTAACAATTTTACACCTGGACATTACCTTATAGTCTACTTCTTAATTGTTTTTCCGCCAAGAAGCATGTAATGGTCATTTAAGGACGCATCCATTAACTGCACCTGATAGCTGATCCAGCCAACATTAATTCACCTATTGGTCCACGGTAAAACTGGATATAATGAAACAATATGTACACATCAGAAATAATGGATTATAAAATGCTTTATAAAATATTTTTATACACCATAACCTACCAAAAAACATGGAATTTCCTTATTTATCAAAAGACCAGCTGGCAGTAGCAGTCATTACTCTATGGGACACATTCTAGGTACCAACGATTTCTTTGTAATTTCAATGATGGCTTAAAATACCTTTTTTAAATGATATTCGTTTTAGTTTCTGGGTTTAACGGAACGAGAAATATTAATTTATCAGTACAACACTGCCCTCTGTCGGAATAATTTGGTGTGTAACTAAGATTGCAAGTAATCTGAAGTACTGTATATTAAAAAAAAAAAACTGTTCACTTACATTACTTCTGACTTCTTTTTATTTGTGATATTATGTTTCTTTATCCTCTCAAAATGTTATTTATCTTTAAAGTGCGTGTGTACGCTTTCACTGTGAGGAACTAATTATTCATGTTGATGTTTCAAGTCAAACCGTAATACAACGAGCACTTGTCCAACAAAAACTTCCGGTTCTCAGTACTGATTTTGATTATATGGATTTTTGTTTTTAAAATAAAAGTCACTGAGCTGTCTTTAAAGTATACATAGTTCAACTTGAAAATACGTTTCTCCAATAATCATCCATTCACTTTCAACTCCACAGGTGTCCATTAACCTCTAGTTCTACCTGGTCAGAACTAGAACCAAGAAAACAGCAATGCTACATATATTTGAACAGCTTTCACAGTAGAACATTTTGACAACATAGTAAATATATTCTTTTAGACTCGAAATACTGAAATTAATATTTGAATCAATATGTTTTAAAATAAGTGAAATGCCAGTATAGTTTTCTCAATGAATTAATACGTATACGTTTGTCTCTCGTTGAATACGTTGATGTCAGTTTAATATATCACAGCGATTTTTATTGTTAAATTTATATTTAAATTTAAAACGTTCATCGCATATGGATACTGAACTTTTATTTTGACACAACAAGCAGAAAGCAACCGGAAGTCTCCTCCTTGTTCTTACCAGCTTCATACTGCTCTGAACCAGGACCTAGTTGGAATTATTTTTTTCATGTTATGTTTCGCTCTGTGTTGTGTTTTTTAGAGCAACATTTTTTGCAGATTCATCATGGAAGATCAGGAGATGCAGCTTAAAGTAAAGAGAGGTAATTCGTAGTGCTACCTGCATTACAAAGGTTGCTGTCTTCGATTAAGTGGGCTAAATGTTATTTTTTTTCTTTACAGTAACCGACAAATTTACCGAGAGTATGTATGTACTGGCTAACGAGCCGTCCGTGGCGCTTTACCGACTACAAGAACACGTCCGCAGATCTCTGCCGGAGCTGGTGCAGCATAAAGTGAGTGTCTTATAACCTATTAATTAGGCACCCGACCAGCATCGTGAAATTTACCTCCGCGACCGTTTTTTTTTTTATCCTAATGCACGTTTTTACCTATACGGTCAGGTGTAGCCTGCGATGGGCTGGCCCCCCATCCAGGGTTGTTCCCTGCCTCGTGCCCATTGCTTCCGGGATAGGCTCCGGACC
>JABFDZ020000047.1:13243935-13257960 GCA_019775955.2 Pollimyrus isidori
CCTGCCCCCCACCCCGGCACCCCTGCCCCCCCCCCCCCCATATGTCCCCCACGGGCCCCCCCCCCCCCCCCCCTCATCCCCCCCTGTCCCTCAGCCCATAATGTAAGCTCTTTATTGTGTGCACTGTAAAACCCATCTGTACCTGAATGTATGGCTCATGTGCTGTTATATAACAGAAATGTGGTTGAAAGTGACATTAATCTGAAATAATCCTTATATGACAGATGTAACCCGAAGCCCATTTTAATGCCAGATTTACTGTTTTTATTTACTGTGATTGTTTACTGTCATTATCATTGTTTTATATATTAATGTATTTTGCAGGTTATTTTATAACTTTTAAAACGTGCGCATAAATAATTTTTAAATGTCATTTGAACCATTTTAAATGTCATTTGACAATCATTTTTTGTCTCATTGATATGACCGCTCAGCATTTGCTCTGCTCAGCTTAATAGCAAATACACCGTCTTACTTTTTTAAAGAGAGCATATGGGAAGGTTAAATAAACGGCATTTTTTCCAGAAATGTTCAGTAGGCCTATTTTGCCACAGCAGAATCCAAAATGCCATTAAGCTGGCTAATTCTTTATTTAAAATTCCAGAGTACAACTCCCAATTGAATTTAACTGTGAAACGTTGTCTAAACGTCTTCTATACCTGTTAAATTCTTATTTTGTTGTTTATTTTCTTAATGTTTTCCTTATTCGTTTTTATTTCATCGATTCTTATCGTTACTATAAGAGGATCATATACAGTTCAGGTAAGTATAGTAACACGTGCGCAATTTTCCTTTTATATTCTAATTGGTGTGACTTGGTGACGCTTTTATTTAAAACGAAGGGAACGCAACAATTATAATAAGATAATAAGAAACAACTAAGGGGATTTTAAAACTATAATTTAAATGTCCACTGTATTTAGGATGATATTTGTATGTATAACCTACACGTCTAGTCCCTAAAGATGAATATAAATTATTAGAATGAGAATTACAAAGAAATGAAAGACTTAACACGGTTCGAGGTTTTCATCAAATGAGACATTATTAACCAGTGTGTTTTATAACACGATTCGTGAAAACGATTTGTTGAAATTTTCACTTTCGCCCGTTCAGTTCAAATAATTATTGAATAACGTGTTATTTGTGGAAGTGTTGTGGTAGACTTTTACATTACATCTGTCAAATCTCACAAATTATAAGCATTATTTTGGATAGTAAACACCTGTAGTTTACATTTACTTATTCTGATAGATTTTAAAGTTTAAGTACGCCTATATTAAAATGTAAGACAAAAAATTAATTCTTCAATCTGCAATTCCAATTTTGCTCGCAGAACTGAAATTATATAATGATGACGTAAACTTAAATAAGTTGTTCATTTAAAATCACAGTTTTAAAAAAGACTATTTGTACGTTACCTTAGTATTAAATTGCGGCTGTATCCCTTTTACCTTTAAAGATCGTATTAATTTTCCTTTAAGACTAACACGAAAGGGTGTGAATTCTGTCTGAATGTGATGTACCGCTACCGATATCGTATCTTACGCCTATATAAAATCGGAGAGTTGAGTTTGCGCGGCATGTTCGTACATTTTCAAACTTTGCCCTGACGCGTAACTCTTAGTAACGAAGTAACTTTTGCGAAATTTGACAAAATTTTATACATTTTTTGAACTAACGCTATCATTTTATTTTGTGTGGAAGAAAGACCAAAATATTAGAAAATGTGTACAATTTATATATATCTATTACAATTTATATAGCTAATTGAGGATATGATTTATACAAATCGATAAAATGTACTTTTCTATTGCTGATCGGCTGTTTGTTAATCATCTTATTAATCACAAACTATATAATCATAAAATATATAGAGAATGTTGTCGCTACTGAGTATTTCTTATATTTATTGTCATTCTTACTTTTAGTAACTTAGTTGTGACAGTGACGTAGGGGAATACATTAACAAAGTGTTTTGAAATGGAAATGAATGAACGGCTCCACAATAACGATCAGAGTCTGTAATTCCAGTATTAATTTCCAGCTGTAGTAATGTCTTGTTTACGGTGTAATTATGTGGACGTATTACGCTGATTGTCATTAATGGTTACTACCCGATGGAACTCGTAAGGTATGAAAAACACTGAGTGTCTCTTCCAGGTGTGCAGAAGAATGAAGAGAATAATTTACCTTAAGTGAAACTTTCTGCCTATAAGTGTCGCTGTTACTGCACATTGCTGTAATGTTTCGCTGCATAAGAATGTCGTCATTAGCATCGCGCCCCTTCATTCCAGTGTATTCACTGTTGTTTCTTGACTCATTCAAGAAATACGGTAAAGATTACAATTTCACGTCAAGAGAAAAACATTCAATTAACGCCGTCTTTTTGTTTCTCCATTTTGTGATCGATAACGGCTTTTTAAACAATTTGTCAAAAAGGCTAGATATGTATTCATTTTGATGTTTGCTGCAGTAAAATCAGTTTAGAATAAGCTTGCAATCATCAGAATTACACGTAGTTTAGAACAAAATATTTAATAATTGCTGGATTATTTGTATATGCGATATCAATTGTGTATCATAATAACAAAATCCCCTTATATAAACGACCTTTAAGATACATTCTGCAGCCATAATGTGGACATAAGTTTTATGTGAAATATAGTAAATAATACAACTGAGCTATACCATGCTACGCATTCGACCCTAGCGACCGAACCATAGTTTTAAATCAACATTTAAGTAATAATATTTATATTGCTGCATCAGCAACACTGCACTCTGACCCTAAGCACAGTTCACAGTCACTTTGTGATTCGTTGTGTGTATTCATTGCTAGTTTCTCCAGTGCGTTAGGTGAAAACTTTGAAATACGTGTTGATAAATTTTGTGTTTCTCTTTAATTTTTAACGGTTGCAAATAACTGAATCAATGGATCGAGCGACGTATCATTTTTAATTCTTATTCATTGTACAATTCCTAAGCATTTTTAAAATCATATTTTAAATTGTGATCGCTAAGATGGGTACCAATAGGCTACTTCTAAATAGGAGTTTCGCGCTGGCTTGTTTGCAGCAGTTCAACAGAACCTTATTCCACTTATATTTCCACCAATATTGAGAATGAACTATTTGACTCATTATAAAACACAATACAACACTGTGCAATTACCTAAATAATCAGTTTAAAATAATTTAAAATATATTGGTTTGGGGTCATGTGCACGTTGCATTTCCGATATTATATAACCATGTAAAAAGCTGAAGAATTCCTTCGGTGCTTAAGAAATTGGTGGTTTGTATTTTTCAGGTGTTACAATGTGTATGGCCATTGTATACAGATTTTCATATGCACCTTATTTGTTATGTTCATGGTAAGTTTCGTTGTTGCACTGACATTAAGGCTTAAAGATCATTTACTGTACAGCTCAATGATATAGCTCACTTTCTTGTTTAGATGCATTATATTCATACTTAAAGAATACATTCTTATTAATCATACTTGAAGTTTTTTATAACCAAGACAAATGGTCAACAGACCGTTTTCATGTGAGATCTGAGAACCCGCAGACATGCAAATTTATACACCAACAAATATGCTTGTAGTTTTGATGTTCGAATTACTGTTCACATGCACCGTGAACAATTCCATAAAAATTACAAAATATGTCTTATCCCATGCCCCCGAGTCTAATATTGTAAAATATGTCTAACAACATATAATATTTAGCGAATTAAAAAATCTACAGAAAAATAGTTCAATAATAAACTGTAATAATCCCTATTCACGTCTTGAGTTGCCATAACGATGGTTTAATTTGTAACGGGTATGAAAGCTTAAGGACACCAAAATGCTGCAAATATGCATAGAAATGTAGTTCATAGTTTAAGTAAAACCGTCCCCAGTAAAATGAAAATTAATACATTTTAACAAATATGCACAATAGTTGTCCCGACACTTGCTGGGGAAACCATGCGTTGTCTAATGCTCATAAACATACAAATGTATCGTGATCTCTTTTAGCGAATGTGGGGCTTTCAGCGTGGTGTTAAAAGATGAATCAGGTTGACCTATCCTGTCCCGTGACGTCATGACGCATTCACTCACGCAGTAAAATTTAGATAGCTCGGTTGCGTGCTATTCTTTACGTCAGTAAATAAAGGCTTATTTTAAATTCAGAGAATTTTTTAGCATCCCGATGGAGACTCCTGCGGGGTTTGACAGCACACGATCCCAGTGTGTGTTCCATATTGTACTATAAATATCGTACATATAAATAACCGAGGGGGTAAATCCCACGGAAGGCGACGTGACCCACAACCTAGTTTCAGCACCAGTTTTGCATTTGTACTTCAGAGTACGAGCGTCATAGTCGTGTTCGTGCATACTGTGTTCGCCCTCGGACTCTGCTTTATATTTCAAGTGGGGCGCAGAGGGGGTGGACAACAATTCATCGCTCCATCTCTGCTTTTCTGCCACTCACGTTTTGCCTCTTTTTCTGCAGTGTGTCTGGGATTTGCTGTACGCGGATAACAGAGGGCGTTCGTCCTTAGTGTTTTTGGGGTCTGCTGTGATTCCACAGAGAATACAAGTAGCTCATAGGTTACTTCAGACTGCAAGGACGCTGACTCGTTTATACTGGTAGCTTATACTGGTGCTTTTAAAATATATGTGCATGACATTGTATGTTATATATGGGGCTCGAATAATCCCAAAAGGGACGTCTGGGTAGAGCCTTCCTTAGCTAGCTGTAGTGAAGGCAAAAGTATATTAAGGGTTTCAAGGTATCTTTAGGGGAACTTTTTTTTTTTTTAAAAAAATACGAATTTGCAAATGGAAAACAAAATGAACCCTGAATCTCATGCGCATTGTGTAGAACGTGAAATACAATGTACGCACTGGAACTGGTATAGCAGAAAACCATGCGCCATATGTCGAGGCACCTACTGCGCTTAACTGATGAATGCTTTCGTATTTTCCTGCTCGTATATCCCCTCTGCACACGTTTTTCATCCTTGTAGAATTTAGTAGGTTTCTTGCTCTCTGTCGCCCCCACACATGAAGTCTCTCTTTCGCTTCTCTTTCTCTCGGCATCGACCGAGCTTGCGCCTCGTCTGCTAAAAAGATTGAAGAAAAAAAAAAAAAAAGATACAAGACGGGATTTTAAAGAAAGGAAAACGTTCACGCAGACGTGGAACAATAGGCATCGATTCACAATGGATAACGAATCAGAGATATGTACTGTTTGGGTTTCACTGCACGTTTCACGGCAGCCGAGCAAACGAAGGGGACGGAAAACGGACTTCAAGAGACTCTCAGACTGTGCGAATTTTCCGTGCTAGATTGGATGCTGGCAGAATTTGGAGAAGCATCATGTCTCTGAACTTAATCTGTCAAACACGTTAAACAGATAAAACTTACGTTTTCATGAAAGGGATTATGATAAAAAAAGACAAAGCATATTACGAAAAGCCGATTCGATTTTATTTTGTACTTGCCTTCCACTCCAGGATTTACCTAAATTTAAGATTCAGTCAGATATATCACATGCAATCGTGTCGTTTGGAGGCATTACGGAATGTAAGTACATAAGTGTAATGGTCATTATTAGGGGAATTTTTGACTTGACGAACATATATTTACTTGATTTATCCCGTGAGATCTATAGCGTTTTGAACAAGATGTATAAAATCTGTGTATCATTGTCATAAATATGACACAAACATTTCCCAGATTTCATTTTTTATTTCAATATGAATAATTCAATAGTAAATGCATGAATGTAAAGTTGTTTTGTACACTTTTGTATTCCTAATTATAATTGATAAGACCGATATACAAAAAAATTTCGCGCTGTGCAGGGTAAATAGACATGCGTAATCTTCCTTTCTGTCCTCTGTTAAGTCGCGAGGCGAGTTTAGCGGCCCCAGTGCTCGCGTCTAAAGCAAACAGTTGCGCGATTGTTACGCGAGCCTGGGAAAATGTAGCGGGGCCTCGGAGCTGCTGTCTTGACGCCAGACCCTCTTGTTCGGAGGACTTCTGTGTTCCCAGACGTCATTGTTATGCTAATGAGCGCCAGCGCGTTGTTGAACTTGATGTTGACTTTTTTCTTTGGGGCTAAATTTTTCTCGGTCACTTATTTGTGGGAAAATCGTCTCAGCAGCCACACTGTGAAATTAATTAATCAAGCTTCTTTTAGAGTGTGGAACAATAGAAACGAGAAGATTCCGCCACAAAAGATTCAAAACTTGTTTATCTTTAATAAACTGTTTTTTACTCACTACAAAATAATGAAAATGAGCGTCTAAAAAGTGCGTCTATATTAGGCTATATATTTAACTAATAGACCTTGCTGCGTAAAATATGATTTACAAAAGTTGGGAAAGATATTATAAGGCTTTAAAGTATATTTATTAATTGAGTGTTTTATTCACCACCGTGATTGCGACATATGCTGGCGTCGGCCTGTTGTGTAATTCGGATGTGTAAGTGATTGTTTCGAGTGTCGTGATTGTATTTGGTGAGTCTTAAAAACTCAGAGGAGAGCGTGGTGCATTAAGATCGACAACGTCCCAATTAAAAGTGCGTCCGTTTATAGTCGCGCGCGCGGGTGTGTTTGTGTGTATGTAGGTCTGTATATATGCAAGGTCTTTAAGGAGATTTCAGGATTTAATATTAATATTGTAATATTACGCTATTTCGTTTAAACTAGGCTACAGTATATCTGTTTTGTGAGATCCTCAGTATTTATTTGTGCAGGCCTAATTCAATTGTACAAAAGTAACTGAGTTGTATCATCCTGTACGTTAAATAAGATAATCTTCTTTTTACGTTAGTCGTTTTCAAATCGGCAGATTTGTAAATGTGGCAAAGCAAAATAGCCACGGTAATATTTAAGTTCCTGCCGTTGTAATACATTTTAATATCTATTGGCAGACAATGCTACTACAGTCGTATCTATAGAAGTCGTCCTTGCAGTGTGGAAATAGAAATGCCTGAGATATTAATATTTAATGTCGCTAGAACTTTTACTATGCAGTAGAAATAACATGCTGTCATAATATATTAAGTATTCTTGTACATAATATTACATCATAATTATACTGTTACATATGGGATATGCGCTATAATAAATACAGGCAACAGGTGCGGAGAGTTAATGCAATAATTGTATGCCAAGGCCATGGCAACTTTTCAAATAATTCAGGTAATTTTTTTGTAAAACAGCTCTTTATTAAAATATGTCTAAGTGCAAGAACGGAATAATGTCAGTTAAGTGCATTTGCTTTTTTTCGCACAAGCGATTTCAAACTGTATTTTGAATGACTTCGTCTATTCCTGACGCTTTTTGTTATTTTATCTGAAAATCGTGTCTCTAAACAAAACATAGGGTAAACCGTGATTTTTTTTCTTAAAACAAAATAAACATTTTCATGATTTTGCAAAACTTCAGGAATACTTTTAGGCTTTTATAAACAGATTATAATCATCTGACTGCTGAATATGGAAAGTTGCAATTCAAACACCATTTAGCAGCGATCGCTTTATACATTTTTTTTCTTTTGCCCTTGTTAATTTCATAGTAGCCGTCATAAACTCTAACGCTGCAACTGCCCATTGCAATATTCAAATTTGCAATTTTGGAGGGTCTTACTGTTAGATATGCGCAATTTAATTTGAGATCAAGGCTTGAAAGCATTATGACATCGTCAGACTTATAAACTTTAAAATGCTAATAACGTTTTTCGAAACGTACTATTCGTCCATCTTAATCTTATATATACTTATTACCATTATGCAGAGGAGGGTGGTTTTTGAAACTTTTAATTTAGTCATATTTCTTTGTTTTTACGCAAAAAGCAGCACGATCTCACTGAATCATCGGGTATAGTTCAGTAAGATCCGCTCGGCATGGAAATTGTGGTATATCCATATCCTAATCCCCGTGGAAATGTATTTGCTGTTAGCAGTAACGTCGCACATAGATAAAATGTTGTAAATGTGTTGTAAAATACCGAGGTTGTGAAAAATCTGTAGTGGAATTCAGCACCGTGGACAGAGCTCACATCCACGCGCAACAGCACCGCGGTGATAGTAGTAGGTTGAGAGTTACGAAATAGGCCCCAGTTAGACACAGCGAATAACATCGCTGAGAAAAGACTGGTGCTATACCCGTATTATAATATATGGTGTTATAATATCTGTTGATTACGTGTTGATTTTATGTATTTCGAGTTTTCGCAGATTTTCATAATAGTTATGTCGTACTTTTGGGAGTTCAGGTGTTAACTCTGCGCATAACGCTTAGTAGTAACCCTCTTTCTGTTACTTCTGTTTCCTGTTTGAATGTCACGTTAGTTACATCGGTTAAAGGGGGGTCTAGATGTGGATGTCCTACTCTTTTGGAGAACATAAATTTTCAGGAATCTTCAGAAAGTGTTAAAATGAAACACAAACATCGGAGTGGATGAGACACACACCACGGCGAGAGAGAGAGAGCTTGACCTCAGAGGACACGCGACATAATCGTTTAAATACAACCCCCCCCCCTCCCTGCCCAAACGTTACGGCCCTGTACACGAAGACCGATAGAAGTTCCATATGTTTTTTTTTTTTTTTAAATAGAGACCTCCCCCATCCCTTACATTTTTTAAGTCCCTCCTGCAGTTGGATAGTACTGAGCGCTTCAGGTTCCAATATACATGGGCCCCGTTTTACAAGAGCTCGAGTTTCTCATTATTGGAACCAGCGAGGTGCAGTATAAGGTGTGTGTTCAGTACGATGTCCAGAACATGCCTGTCAACTAAACCGGTCGCTAAAGGAAGATAGATTAGGCATTCAGCCGTGTAGCTCGAGCGGATCTACCATTAAAAGGAGTGTAGCGATAGGTCTTCGGAGCGGTGTCTAAGACCGGGGGGTGTCAGACCTGTCATTCCGAGGTCCGAGCACGCGGGAGTGGAGAAAGTCAGAGGAATCAGTGGCCATCACGGGATTATTTCTGTTAACTTTCCGTGGGATGTGCCCATATAGTCATTTCAATAGTTTAATGGCAATAAAAATTCAATGGAAAATATTCCTTGTGGAAAAAAAGTCGTAGAGGTAAAATACAATATCAGCTCACATAAGGATTTGGAAACGTAACTTCTAAATCGATGTCTGTGTTTTAAGGTTACATTTCGGTATCCCTGGGAGGCTTATTTCCATATTTCAGCACACGGCAACCGACGATCCTAATGTGAGAAACACTGAACTCTGTTCCTATATAATTTAATGTAAAACAAACGAAATGTACATATAGTTTGTTACCTCCACGATACTTCTGTCAAAACAGTACACACGACCAGACGCTCTTATATATGTCTTGCAAACGAGCATCGCGTTTTCATGTTTTTTTTGCATTATCTTTTTTTCTGTTGTCTTGATGTCATGCCAATTCTTTTACCTAAAAAAATGCAACAAAAAAAGCAGATCGTTGTTTCAAATACTTTTAGATAATAAGTAATCATGTGTTTTGTCGTGTTCCGGTGAATTATCTTTTATCATGTTTTACCGTGCCGTATTTACCTTTATTTAACACTAATGTCATTGCTATAGGAGCTACAAGCAGGCCTTCCAGATCAGTCCCGCCTCCCTGCAGCACCCGCCCAGTTAAAATCTATATGCTAATAAATGGCCGCCACTCGGTCGCTCATTGGCTGTCAGAGCACTTTTCCTGTCTTAAATTACAGTTTTGAAGTAAGGGACCAGTCTAATTCATAGACTGAGAATTGGGCTTTTAACTCAGCGAGGGTCAGATTCGACAGGATCATGCAGGATGTACAGCATGTGTATAGGATTGTCGTCCAAGTGACACATACAATCGCGATGTATTAACAAATACCTTAATTATGCGAGTATCCGACGACTTTCAATGCTTATTTAAATACTGGATGAATGGTGCATTTTACATAGATTATTTCATTTATTTATTATTGAAAAGTGAGATGGAGATGCGAGCACAGGTGATCTTAAGGTGAAATAAAAATTTTAAAATATTTCGGAATATCTCCACGGGTCAACATAGCCTATTATTTGTATTTTATTTGCTACATGCTGATTATTGAATTCAGAGGTATATTTAACAAGCTTAAATAAAGGGTTTGTTTAATCTATATTATACAGCTGGGAAAATGTCGATATTTTCAAATGAGCATTTTATGTTCCGACGAATTCATTTAGATTTTCCTTACTATAATATTTTGGGTTTCGTTAAGTCATCTAATTAAACAACAACCCTTCATAAATATATTGCGATTTAAAACCGACATCATTTAGTGCAGTAAAATAATACTGAAAGAATCTTCCCAGTGACATTTTATACAATGTCTAGGATCAGAAATTATGGCCAAATAGGAATAAGCGTTCATAAACTCCAGTGTACAGAAGTGATAACGAATTAAGTGTAATAGTTCAGTCTGTGCTACAGTGTGTATAGGTAACATTTAGGCTTAGTGTAATATTAAGGCCAGAATCCACTGTAAATACATAACATGCTGTAATAACTGTAATACTTATTTAAATGGTAAGATGTGTGTAAACAAAGTATGTTAACCCCCTTCTCTAGTTCTGAAAAAACTAACCAGTGAAATATATTGTTTAATATATATTATTTCATCAGAATCGTGTAAATGTTGTCTCGGATTTTTAGAAGTTGTCGGCAGCTTTGGTAAAATTTGTTGTTATACCGTCTGTGGTTTACCTTTCTGTGTAAAAAAAAATGTTCTTTATTTAAATATTAATATTACAACTTTAACATTGTCTTTTGTATTTGAACTTTATAGATATGTACTACCATGCAATTATACGCAATCAGCTTGTGTTAATCAAATGGAGGCTTACTGAAGTGGTGCAAATTCTTGCCGTAGCGAGATTGGCCTGGCAGACTACTCACGTCATCTGCATTTTGTGTGCAAGGGATTGGGCGATTCCATTTTTTCATTTGAAATGGGGGAATGATGGAATAAAATGAAACGGAAAAGACCACAAGCGTTATCAGTTTAGTGCGTGATGGTTGCATGTCATTTTCCCTGTATGGTAGTAAGAAAGAAATAATTCTAGGTTCATGGTTATGGAAATACAAGTGCGAGACTTGTGACTCACGTTATGTACAGTATAATCCGTGCCATTGCGTTATATCGCCTTGAAAGTCCCCGAGGGAAAGCACGTGACGACTCCTAAAGACCTAATTACTTTGAAATATTAATGCAGCTCGAAATACATAAATGGCAACTCTATATACACGTCACAAACTTAAGGTGATACGCTCTTTTTGTCTTTATAATTGATATGCATACAAATTGGTCATTTACACTTATTTATATTAATACTTTGTGTCAGCAGTGGTAGTGTAAAAAGAAGTGGTATTTACTTCTTAGTCAACTAAGTACTTTCACCGACCCAGATTAGTATGAAGAAAAATCTCAAACTATTATTTGGCGCGTGTTTTTTATGTTATGTTTCTGTCTCGTCTCTCTCAGGACTCGGAGTCCCGCCTTACCAAATAGTGAGCGACTTCTTCACAAGTAAGTTTCTTTACACAGCATTTCACCTACTTGTAACATAATTTGCCATAAATATATTACATTTGGCGGGAGATTATAGTGATCTTATGTGCTATACTTGTACCTCCGTTTTTCGATTATTCTGGAGCTGTATTCGTAATTTGTATTAATGTCGTAACATAATTCAAATAGGTGACGTCCTTGAATCTGACAAACTGTAACGGTGCACATTTAAAGCGAGGTGATTTGACAATGACAGCGATTAGATATGTTTTCATTTATTCTCTTTGTCCAAATGTAATCACCTGCGCGTATATGGCTTTGGGAAGTGTTTATAACAATAGTAAGACACAATGCAGCATTTATTTTGTAGCAAGCATACAAATATGAAAGAAGCTAGCTATGCATATTTTAACATCAGCCATGTTCACTCAGCACTTATATAATATTATGTCATATAACCTCAGAAGCAATTGATTTTTGTCGTGTTTTAAATTAATATTTTTCTCATATGTCATTGGTGGCTTTCAATAAAAACACTTTTCAGGTATACCGATATAATTCTTTTTGATTTTATTGCAATATGTTATAGTTTAACTTTAATAATGCTATTATGCTGTACATATATTTGACTGAGATATGCCTATATGTTAGTATATAGGAAAAAGTATTTTTGTTCTTTGTTCGCCTTCCTTTTAATATACATTTAGTATCTGTTTCATTCCTTTTTTTTATCAAGAATGTATTGTCTATATTTTGAAGCCATACCTGAATTACATGTCATAAATAATAATTTACCGTCATGCACCAAATAACGACGCTATTTTCTGGGAAGTTGGTTAATAATTTCGTCTCCTTATTGCGTTTGCGTAAATGTAGCCTAAATTGGTGCGCTGTATTGTGCTTGTATCTTCAAGATTGCTCACCCATGTAGATCAATAAGCATAGCTAATGCCAGTGACATCACAATTCAGTCGGCTATGTGACCTCCATGGCCTCGTGGAGTTGGTCCCAGCCCATCAGAGAGCCGTTGTCCCTCTTGCCAGACGATTGTGTTTTTTTTTTGTCTTTTTGGAACACCCAAAGCCGGTGTTTTGAGGACACATAAAAAAATTACTTAAAACTCAGCGCGACCGTAAAGTACTTCTGCAGAGAGTTTGTGTGTGACAGAGAGCGACTGTGTGTGTCTGTGTGTGTGTGTATGCGTGATCGCGTATGAACGTGTTTATATGTGTGTATGAGAGAGAGTCTGAGTGCGTTGTGGTTTGTCTGGGGTGGGAGGGGGCGTGGGTTTGGGTACCAGTGTTTGGAACAGATTGTGAGCTACAGACGTATGGCGCTTTCACAGTCGTCGGCGTAAGCTGGTGTCTGCTGTACGGTACAGCGGTGTAACGGAAGGATATCTCCTTTAGCTGCTTTCGCGTTCTGCTTTCGCGAGACTTGTAGTTTTACACATTTGGGAAGGTTTTTTTTTAAAGGAATGGAACATTTCGCTTTCACCTGGACTTGAAACTGCGGCCATTGCAGCTGATGCCTCTGTCAGTAAGTTCTATTTAAAATATTTCTTAGATTATCGAAAATAGGCTTGCAAAGTTTAGTTTCAGGCTCAGTGGTAAAACAGAAATCAAAATTTGTACATTTTCAGAAATATTTTGCACATCACAGATTTGGTGCATAAATGGTCTCATCGTTCTGTGCTTAAAGTTTATAAATGCATTTGGAGATGGTATCTAAGCAGCCATCTCATTTATGTTTCTGTGTACGTATAAATGGTAAAACCGAGTATCATTTTGTTATCGCACCGAAACAATACAAAACGGAGTCTACTAATATCATCTGTGTTTTAAGTATAATGTGTCTAATGTGTGCGTAAATCGTTCAGTTCATTTTACGTGTACCGTGTCAGATAGCTGTTTATAGGCTATTTCGTAAACTGACCTTGTAGTAAATGAGAATTAAATTATACAATATATATTATTGTTTAATAATTTACTGAATGTGTACAACTGTGCAGTAATTCTTAAGACTATGAAAAAATAGCTTAATTAAATAATGCGTTTTTTGTGTCTGTTTACCTTCCCGGTCTATTTTTAAACTTTATTGTAAATTAAGTAGTATGGCGCGGTGTATTTTGATGTAAATAACGAACAGGTTATAGTAGGCCTATTATTTATGTTATCCGTAAAACTTAATAGTAGTAGATGTTCATGTGGCCTTCCAGTAGAAGCGCCGGCCTAGTCAGTCTGCGTTTGACCTCTGACTGATGTAATTAATGAGAAGCGGTGTGTCTATAGTCTGGCCGAGTGAGGTTCAACTGCAAAGGAAACTTACAGGATCTGAGTCGGTGTGCTGGGTGTGTGTGTGTGTATGTGTGTGTGTGGGGGGGGGGGGGGGGGGGGCGGCCCCCCCATTGGAATTAAAAAAATGCCCCACCTGGAATTAAAAAACAAAAAAAACCCCAAAAATTTAAAAAAAAAAAACC
>JABFDZ020000047.1:13290655-13300702 GCA_019775955.2 Pollimyrus isidori
ACACCGCCAGCGACTCTAAGCGTGAATCTCTTCTCACCAACGGACCCGGCGGAGTTTGCTCAGGCCCAGACTCCAACAGTATGTATTATTTGTATATATATATATATATAAAATTATAAATAACATATATTTTGCCTTTATGTGGGACGTCGTTACTCATACAGCTGATCTTCTTTGCACAAACACCACCTCAGGATCCATGTAGTCACTCTCTCCTGGCGGTTCCTGGGTTCCTGGGACAATGTTAAAGACTAAGGGAGAACCTACACCAGGCCTCCCCAGTTCTGAGCCTGAAGGGCCAGAATCCAACACCGTCTGCCGACTTCCCTGCTCAAACACACCTCAATCAGCTAATTACCAGGTTTAGGCGGGGAAATCTGCCGACTGTGTAGGATTCTGGCCCCCCAGGACTGAAACTGGAGGGTCCTGACCTAGGCTTTGGAAACATCTACCCCTCCATATCATGTGCTTCCACAGTTTCTGAATTTAAAATTAAACCGAAAGCTGAATGTTTATTCATTAGCGTTTAAAGAAAGCTGAGAATATCTTGAGCGGCTCGTTCGTTTTATGCGATGTGCTTCTGTAATTTTATTTTATTTGATTAACTTTGTACAGCACTTAGGCCAACAAAGGTTGTTTTTAAAAATGCATTATAAATAAAGTTTACTTACTCGCAATGCAATGAGGTTAGATTTTGCTATAACTCCACATTAAAGTCTGATTTCATGGCTCGAGCACAGAAACACGCAGGGAGAATGAAAGGACACAGAGTGGATCCACATGCGATGCTGGTCAGAAGGACCCTGCGATCGCATTTTACCCCGGACGTGTCTGTGGTGGTGCAGACCCGCCTCTCGCTGAAGGTGTCCGTGCATCCTCTCCGCACCCTGCTTTCTGTCAGACGTGGCTGGAAGGCTGCAGCTAGACGAAAACACCCCAGGTGCGTCCCGCCGCTGCGTTTTCCCCCCCAGGGCGTTGGCCGGCATGACTTATAAGGCCCCGAGTAGCCATGGCATCGACGGCGGCGACAGTAGAAACCACGGCACCGTGTCCGTTTCTGCTACCACGGGATGGAGGGGGAGGGCCACCGTGGGGGCAGGGGAACTTCGTTCACAATCCCAGAATATTTTAACCGCGAAAACAGACTAGACAAGTGTTTCCCAATCCGGTCCTCGGGGACCCACAGGCAGGACATGGTTTAGGGAGGAAGCAAAAATGTGGAGTGTGGCAGGGAGCTGGGAGGGAGCAAAAATGTGGACCGTCTGCAATTCCCCGAGGACCGGATTGGGAAAGATTGGACCCGATGCACAAAACAGGCGGTCCGTCTAGACGGATTCAAATCAGGACTCCTTCCCCCTGCCCACTTCTTATACGTCTGGCCGCCAGCCTCCATCAGCTTCTCAAGCCATCAGAGAGGTCAGCAATGAGCAGATCAAAGGTCCTATTTTGAAACGTCCATTGGCCACCGGGCTGTAAATTATTAATGAGTTATTTGAATATATGTAAATGAGGTGTTCCCCTCCGTCGGCACGATTCAAGGTCCCCATGGTAACAGCATCTCCCCCAAGCTTCCCCCCCCCACCTTGCCCTTCATCAGGGCTATTTCCCCCCTCCCTGCTATCTTTCAGGCCAATACTAGCATTGCGGTTGGTGAGGACAAGACACAAACATCTCCATTACAGTCAAGGGTAAAATTACTGCCGATAGTAGATTTACAGAGAATTGCTACCAAATTCAAAACCAGCATTCATGGTTACAGTACAAAACACAACCCTAACAACTTAGTAAATAATCTGTACAGCAACAATTACTCTTCTGATTAAATCTACACACGATTACCATGACCGTCCTGCTGTACGTCCATAACCCTTTCCTGACTACATTTACACACTCCATTCCTACCCCTACACTGCCAATCAATGGTTTAAGATGTCGTAATTTACCATAAAATCATTTCTACAAAGATGTTATATACACATTTCAGCTGCATTTTCCCCTATAAATTTTAGTGAGCAGACCTGTGTATGATTCTCTGGTATGTCCATACAAATCCTGATATCGTATGCTAATATCTAATTGTCATCCGGAATATTTACCTGCTCAGCTTAACTATTTCAGAGAAACAGCAGCCCATGGAATATAATTGCATAGTTCATTCGCATATAATTGAATACCAGCGTGGAAATCTTATCCCGGGCACTGGGGCAAGTCATCAAGGTCATGTGCATCTGGATACCTTGCGCCCCTGCCACTGTTGTGCAGCACTGCCATCTTGTGACCACACATGCTCAGTACATCTTATGGCCTTAGACAACTCACGTTTTTCTCTTAAGTTATAAAGAAAAATCTTTAATATAAATTACGGGCTTTTCTCCTGGTTAATTAGCACCAGCACAAAACATCAATAAAAATAAACAAATGTAGTCTAAAAATATTAGGGATCTCACCATAGGTCTTTACTTAATCAGCATACGACCATATTATGAGCTTTACATAATATATAAATCATTTTAATATACATTCTCTTGGCACAAATAATTAAAATTTACAGAAACATCAAAAATCTGCATATCGTGACAATTAGAAGTCAAAATTAATCATATTAGGAAATGAAATCCAAATGCTTTTTTGTTCATCAATGACACACACATTGCTTTTCAATTGCGTAATACTCTTCAAGTATTGCACACTGGACATATCAACAGTACCAGTTAAATCTACCTAAATCTACTTGCAGACAGTCCTTGAGCCATTACTGAATGTAACAGCTCAATCCACTGGTAAGAAGGCCACAATTATTTGCATTCTGGTTCCAATCCTTAAGTGTATTTGGGAGAATTCTCCAAAACATCCACCCACCATATCATTTTCAGTAAAATACTCTAATACCAAGTACACACAATGGTCTTGTATACCACGCAGAAAATCAGAAACATCATTTCATATATAAATCTCAGTCTGAAGAACCATCTGTTGTACTTTGGGTAAACCATTGTAAATTATAAAAGTTAGAGAGAAATGCACTAATACTTGTGTGTTTACGCATTCAGAAGGCTTGAGCTTTGGCATTATACAGATTGTCTTTCAGCCTGAATTCTAAAAGGGCAACGCAGACACCCGGGAACGAGCTGGGATTGTGGTTTCCGTACAGACAAGCCGCCGGCCGCGATCGGCTTTACGTCAAACGACGCAACTCTTAACGTTCCCCGTTTCGAAGGCAGGGGAAACACGTTCACATTTTGCATGTCAGACTAACAGGAAATTATGACCTATAATACTTGAAGTACACAGAAAATACAGAGTCGAACGAGAGCGCGGACATCAGCGGAGAACGGAAGCCGGACATTGGACTGCAATGGGGACGTCCATTGCTCCACTACTCCACTGCTCGCTTAGGCACTTGAGAATCAGAAATGGCTGAAAGGCGACAGCTGGCTAGGTGCCATTAAAGCATGATGCTGTAATAGAGAGGTTAAGCCAGGGGCAGAACAGCTGGAAATAGCACGGGGTGGGGCGGTTGGGGGGTGTCGTGGAGATGGATCTCAGTATGTCGCCCCCACCCTCTGCCGGTTGGCAGTACTGCACACACGGTGTGCTCTACCAAACCGTTACAATACCGCGGCCCTAAACATTAAACATAGTGGCGCTTTTGAAAACTTTAAAATGACTAATACTCAGTATTTGAAGAGTATTTCTCAGAAGTACTCCATATACTCTAATCAACGGGAGTATATCTGGGTTTTAGAGCTTTTAATCACGCATTGATTAGAATATCCTTAGTGCCAATATATGCTCAGCTCAGTTATGTAACAGCTGTACTATGACCCCCGTTCCCCCTCTTCAGTGACTTCGCTGTTTCACCTCACCGATGCATGTAACGCACATCAATAGAGAAAACACTCTTACGCACACATACACACACAGCAAGTACACCAAGGACAATACTCCGCGAATGAACAGGGCACTTGTATACAATACTCCTCATGTGCTTACGCGTGTGCGAGAAAGTGCAAACATTAAAATGGAGGTTCAGCAGCCAATCACGGGCCTCCTATCCCCTCTCGCTCCTTCTGGGGGGGGCTTTTTAGTGGGTTACACTTTTGTGCCTGTGATCGGAAGGTCGCCAGGTCAATTGCTGTCCTCAGCAGAGTAGTCAGATCTCCATTGGGCCCTTGAGCAAGGCCCTTAACCCCCCCCCCCCCCAAAAAAAAAATATTCCTGGGGTGCTGGATAAATGGCCTGACCCTGCAAGCTTTGCTCTGTAAGTATCTGTATGTCTCAAAGGACAGAAGATGTTCCTGTACTTGTACTTGTGCAAATGGCAAATAAAACATCATCTCACGTTTTTTCTTTTTTCCCCCCCCCATCGTTGTAATACACCATTTGTCCCATAGGGGGCGCAGACACCCGCAAGAACTTAAACGCCTGCGCCGGCTACCGGAAGTAGCCATGTCGCTGCAGCTTGCGCAGCAGGATCTGCGTGAGGTCGAAGGTGGTGAAGCTGATGCCGACGGCAAGGGGCCCCTTGACCCAGTTCATGCTGAGGCCCTTGTAGAGGCCCCGCACCAGCCCCTCCTCAGTCACGATCTGCTGCATGGTGCCCAGGATGGTGCTGTAGGAGTGTCCGGTCACCCCGGCCGTCTGCATGCGGCGACGCACCACGTCCAGGGGGTAGGATGCGGACTGGGCGATGAGGCCGGCACAGGCCCCGAACGCCAGCCGCTCGTATGTGTGCGGTTGGCTCCTGCCGCTCCTCTCTGGGGTTCACAGGGGGACGGAGAGGGGGGGACGGGCAGAGCCAGGGGCGTGAGTGAAGGGAGCGAGGAGGACGTGACGCGGGTAAACAGGAAGTGACATCGCCTGCGTACCTGAGTGCAGCTTCTTCAGTGTCTCGTAGGTGAAAAAGCTGAGACCGGCGTAGGGCACAACGCCCAGGATGGTGGGCGTAAATCCGCGGTACAGCGTCTTGGGACCCTCCTCCCTCCAGATCCGCACGAAGACGTCGACGATGTTACCGTACCTGCGCAAGGGGACACCTTCCATTTCTATATTTCTGTAAAGCTTTTATCCAGACAGCAGGTGGCGCTGTCTGGATAAAAGCCCAATCTTTAAACATTCTCGAGCATGGACCCGTCTCTGATTTCCTTTCCGGCAAGAGGCACGCACATTTCCTTGGGGGTGACAGCCATCCGGGCACGCACCAGATCCAGCGGGTAGGTCATCATGGACGCAGTCATGCCAGCCATGGATCCCGCCACCAGGCGGGGCACGGGAGTCAGAGCCCTACCAAGGAGCGACAGATCGACAGGTGAGGTCGCTGACGGAGGAACCGAGGAACGAACGGAGAACCGGGAGTGGAAGATAGGGGGCGCCATCCCTACTGAGTGGATCGAGGCAGCGTGCGCCGCAAGGAGGACAGGGGGGTGGCCTTACTTTCCCTGGAAGCCGTAGTAGCCGCCCAGGATGCGCTTGTACTGCTCGTGGGCGCAGAACTGAATGGCGGCGTAGGGCACGACGCGCACCATCGTGGCAGAGTTCCCCCTCCAGAGGCTGAAGAAACCTTGAGTCTGGTAGGTCCTGTAGATGAACTTGTAGGCCTCCTGATAGGACATCCAGTTACGCTGTAAACGCCGTACCCACAATGCACCACAACCGTCTGCACGCACATGGCATCGGTGCACTTACCTTAGCAGAGAAGCGGTTTGAAGACACTAAAAAAAAAATAAGAGTAGCCCTTTGTAAATACAACGGTTTTATGTGCAGTATATCACTTAAAAGCTCCGACCGGCTAAATGGACCTTTACCTTGGAACATGATCTTGGTTCGATCGAGAGGAGCGACGGCAGTTTTGGCGACAGCACCAGCTAAGGCTCCCGAGGCCAAGGAATTCACCACCGAGAGACCCTGCCTGTAGCCCTGAGGGACGGACAGAATCAGGCCCGGCGGCCGAGCACAGAGCACACCGATCGCACAGAATCAGGCCCGGCGGCCGAGTACAGAGCACACCGATCGCACAGAATCAGGCCCGGCGGCCGAGTACAGAGCACACCGATCGCATAGCGCGATCACACAGATGTATTCATATACATGTAATTTATAACATAATTTATTCATGTAATTTACAAGAGGAGCAAAATCCACCCAACACATATAGCAGAATGATCTAGGAACCCATATGGTGATCTATGAAATTGGCATATTGTTTTTCCACCCTTAGACTCCCTCTTTGCACCAGCCTATCATGACGTGAAACCTGGCTTCCAGACAGTTTGGTTAGGGACTGGGGGGAGGTGCCTGATTCATGGAAACAGAGCCAAGGAGGATGTAACAGATTGTCGTACTGCTTAATGGGCAACATCTACCTTTCTTGGCAGTTTGTTTATGACAGGGTTCTGCAATTCAGATACATTTTGAGGATCGTTATATGCCTTTATATTTTTTTTATTATATAATTTAACATACAGCTTCTCAATTAACTGATTTTCTGTGGCCTGGTAAATCGGTGACCCAGAATATAACTCAAATTTTCAACTCTAAATCAAAACAAGATCTTAAAAAATGCATCTAAAAAATGCATGCAAGCTTTTGAAGCTAGTTATGTAATCCATTGGGGTGGAAATTTTCCAAAAACTATCCATTCCATGGGAAGTTGGAGATGGAGAATTTTGGAAATATTCCAAGTTGGAAACTTTCCATGGGAATTAAAAGGATTATATGGGAATTGACGGGAAAATTCCCAAAATTTTGCAACCCTAAATTATCAAATTGTTATTCTAAAGGCGAACACACACTCTTCTAGCTTATAGGCTAAATGAAAAAGTTTAAATATAGGGAGATATACTATGCATGCACACACATACCAGGAAACAAAAATGGCGGAGTCTAATGTTATCAGTGAACAAGCACTATGTAGTGCTGATTTCCAGCTCAGGAGACTCGAAGGGTGACTCTGGATGAATTACATTTAAAAGTTTGTAAAGCACACCCATCAAAACGGCAGCAAAACACCCTTCTCAAGTTAAATGGTCACAGCCTCATCCACAACCAAACCTGAGAGATAAGAGGCTTCTTTTATGTTAAAAGTGTGTAGGGGGGCAGATAATTGACCCAGCACGTATATGGGGAGGGGTTTCGTTTTCTGGTCGGTGGAATAGATAACGGAAGAGCGGTTTAGATGGAAGCCATGACCGTCATGTGCTTCTCTTTCTCTGAAGTCTTGCTTAAGCAGAAGCCCGTATTTCAAAAGAGGCAAACGCAGATAGGAACATTCACTAGTCAAGCTCAGTGAGTATGTTGTCTATGCCGTAGACCATAGATGGCATAGACCAGTATTTCCCAACCCAGTCCTCGGAGGAACTCTGGACAGTCCACATTTCTGCTTCCTTTCAGCTCCCTTTGCATCTGTACCAGGTTTTCGGTGTTTCTGATTGGCTGGGCGCTTGGAGGAAGCAAAAACATGGACTGTCTGGGTTGGGAAATACTGGTCTATGCCATCCATGTCCTAACACTGAATACTAGTTACCCAAACTAGCAGCCACACATAAATGTTTCATACTGCAATCTGAATGTTCCGCCTTAATGAGTCTGCCCTAAATCCAGTGGCATGACTCAGCTTACCGAATACCAGGTCGGACGGACCTGAGGTAGGTGGGCAGTGACTCGCTCACCTCTGATTGGCTGGCAGGTGGGCTGGGCAGCACCTCACCCTGCGTCAGTGCCCCCTGGCGTTCCTGCACACCGTTGCCCATGCCTGAAGCGGGTGGTGCCTCAGGACCATGCGGGCCAGCACTGTGGGCTCGGACTGGGGGACAAACACACACGTCAGAGACGTCTATTATTAACGGATAATGTCCACACACTCCTACGCTAATGTGCTAACCGGCACAGGCACGCTAACAGAAGTGCACATACACAAGATTACACCAAGGAAATATAAGAACACAGGGCAACAGGTGGTACAGTCAGGACCATAAATATTTGGATAGAGACTAAGCTTTTCCATTTTTAAGTTCTGTAAAAGACCACGATATATTTTTAAGAAACAAGTCAAACGCAGTTGAAGTGCAGACTTTCAGCTTTAATTCATCGGGTAAAACAAAAACATTGCAGAAAAATGTGGGGAACGGAAGTAATTTTTCCTACACAATCCCCTCCAAGCCATCACACTGCCTCCACCATGTTTTACAGATGATGCCATGTTCTTTGGATCATAAGCTGTTCCAGCGCTCCTCCATACTTTGTCTTTCCGTCATTCTGATACAGGTTGATCTTGGTTTCATCTGTCCAAAGAATGCTGTTCCAGACCTGTACTGGCCTTTTTATATGTTTTTTGCAAGGTCCAATCTAGCCTTTCTATTCTTACGGCTTATGAATGGCTTGCATCTTGCAGTGAACCCTCTGTATTTGCTTTCATGCAGTCTTCTCTTTATGGTAGACTTGGATATTGATACGCCTGTATACCTCCTGGAGAGTGCTGTTCACTTGGTCGGCTGTTACGAAGGGGTTTCTCTTCACCATGGAAATGATTCTGCGATCATCCACCACCGTTGCTGTCCGTGGACGTCCAGGCCTTATTTGGTTGCTGAATTCACCAGTGCTTTCTTTCTTCCTCAGGATAGGGCAAACTCTGGACTTTGCCACTCCTAATGTTGTGGCAATTTCCCAAACTGTTTTTTTCCCCCCAGTTTTCACTGACTAAGAATGGCCTGTTTCACCTGCATGCCGAGTTCCTGTGACCATTTGTTGTATATTCAGACCTAAATCTTCCAAATGCAAACAAGACACTTCAAATCAACTCCAGGCATTTTGAAAGAATTAAGGAATTGCCCACACCTGTCCATGAAACAGCTTTTAAGTGAATTGTCCAATTACTTTTGGCCCCTTTAAAAAGAGGGTGGCACATGTTGAGGAGCTGAAACTCCTGAACCCTTCATCCAGTCTGAATGTGTATCCGAGAGTCCGCACTTTATGTCCATGGCCATTGTATAACGTCAACTGGAATATATTTCAGTAAACGGGTAAAATAGTAAAAGTTGTGTCAGTGTCCAAATATATATGGACCTAACTGTATGGGGGTCATGGTGACCTGAAGGTTGTTGGGTCAAATCTCAGAAGAGGCTAGACTAAGGAGCCTGAATAATAAATCATTTTAATTACACCAATAAAAATTCCACTATTACAACTGATAATATTACTGAGGAAACTTGTCACTGCTCGCTTGACGCTAAACATACACAACTCACCTTTCTTCAGTGTACCTACAACTGCATTGGACCTGATATGATAGGATCCACTCTGCAGCTACTACGAACTGACAGGCTGCTAAATCTAAAATGGGCCATGACACAAAACACAACATATAGCTCAAACACCTAGCACTTCTTATAGAACAGAACAGAACACAACAGAATGTTCTATTCTATTGTGTTCTATCCTATGTTTTTCTATTCTGTACTATTCTATAAACCTAACAGGACTCTGCCTTCATGTGGAAGCATCTCCCCACCTGATCCTGTCAGCCAATCAAAACAAAGGCCCCACCGTGACGTTACCTTATTAGCTGACCTGTTTACAGCAATAGTCAACACTACCTTTGCCACATTGGCCCACAAACCGGAGCTGAAAACCTCTCGGGCATAACGGCACACTGCCACGCTCCACTGGGGACATACAGTAGCTTTTGGACCGAAAGCTTCACCCCTTGTCCTACATACTCTGAGGCCCGTCTGCCGCACGCGTCCACCCATCCCCAGTCCGCACTTTCACCTAGTTTTTGATATATGGCTTTTGGAAATCAGGCAGGAGTGTAGATAACCGATTACATGAGGATCAACAGAAGGAATCTTGGAGAGCCCAACGGAGTAAAAATAGACGTGCTGATGGAGGGTGGCTCGGAGATGGCTGCTGACCTTGGCGCCTACTCTAGCACTGCCGCATTCGAGCCCGGCGGGGGGGGGGGGGGGGGGGGAAACCCCCCCCCCACCAACACCCCCCCACCCCAACGGCAGGGGTTTCAGGTTAAAAAGGGTTGGGGTTTTTACCAAATTT
>JABFDZ020000047.1:13300712-13313796 GCA_019775955.2 Pollimyrus isidori
CCCCCCCCCCCCCCCCCCCCCCCCCCCCCCCCCCCCCCCCCCCCCCCCCCCCCCCCCCCCCCCCACCGACCCACACTCCATCTCCACCTCAGCCCAACTGCATGAGTGTCAGGTTACAATGGCTTGGGCTTTGTACCATCTTGACTTCTGACGAGACTAATTTTAGCGATCGCTTTACTGCTAAAACGCGAGAACATCGGACATTTGTTCCCAATGAAAGGACGACGCTCTTAAAGGGGATTAGGTGATGAGAAAGATTTGATTTGACAGGCCACCACAATGGTGTACCGTTACACATCCTGCCAGTGGCTCCAATCGCAACGTTAGAAGATGGTTAGCTCATCTTTGGAAGCCATTCATTTTCAAATTAGTTTAATCGTTTAGTCTACTCCAGGCAAGCCTGTACTATATAAGCGATTATAAGACAAATAGACGGTTAATCCTGCTCAATTATACAGGTAGTGCTCACTTTCCAAACTCCCGATTTATGAGTTAATATCTTTATGAGAATTTTCCATGGCAAAAATTTAAATTAAATTTCTCTCAATTTAAACAAAAATATTTGCAAGTCTCTAAACGCATGCTGATCCCATTAATACACCCCATCTGCTGAAAACTAAAGTGACCAAATTTGCCTGTGAGAGTTCCAGTTTTACCAGTCTTCTTTTGTTTTTCTCCAAGGATTTTTTTTTGTTTAAATGTGGGTAATCACTTAAATATTAATTCTAATAATACGTTTGTGTATCCTTTCTTTATTTGGCAAAAATTTATGACGATTTTCTTTTTGTCTGGCACCAAAGTCATCATGGGAAAAAACCTCCCGCTTTAAAGGTTCTCCATTAACGAGTGATCATTTTGAACGAATTAACTTGTAAAGTCAATAACTACCTTTGGTGAATGTTGAGTTTGCGTGATTTGCCACTTTGTAGACTCCTCGGGAAAATGTCTCCGCTATAGACTGCCCACAGCTGAACCCTCCACTCACACATTACAGTCTGCACTGTAAACCCAATTCGGCAACCCAGGCGGGCTTCTGATGTCAATTCCCTGGATACACTATAACAAGCCTAACCCAGACATTGAGGAAGCTACACTCCATCTTCTGACCCACCTTTGCCATCCCTAAAGCAGTTTCTTTTCAATTAGCCTGCATTTTCATTACGTAAATATAATAAAATTTGTGTACCTACCACTTCTGACAGTGAATCGCTTAAATATTTGAATAGGCCAGAAGTGTAAAGTCCTGGTTCAGGACCGGGATTTTCATTGATCCAACCAGTTAAGTATAAAGAGACACATTCACAGAGTGCTCAACTGGTTGGCCGATGCAAAATACTGGATTGGATTTGTACTTTTTGGACCTGAACTTTCCATCTCTGGAAAAGCTACATCGATTATACATATTAACCCAGTGACATTAACAGGAGTGATCAATATTGCTCTTCCCCCAACGCCATTATTAGTTTAATCACTTCCTTAACTGCACTCCCCCCTGGGGCCAGCAGGTGGTATTGTATTTAAGGTACTTGTATTTGTATTTAGTTCCACAAATTTTATTGCTTTCAATTAAAGTGCAGGCTAATTGAAAATAATCCTCCTTGTTTCCTACACGAACTAAGCCACAATTATGATTCTCTGCATGTATTAAGGCACAAGAAACGGAAAACGGTTCAATTCAAACCCGTATCCACAACACGGTTTCACCTCGTGACACAGCCTGACCTTCTTACCAGAATCAAACTTCAGTTTCCTTGAATGCTGTAGATCAACCGATCGATGTCAAGTTACCCGCATGGACTGACACCTTTTCGCAGGGATTCAGCTGCAAACTCAGTGCTGTCACCCGTACCTAATCTCAAAAAGTTAGGTGCACGTCCACTCTGACGTGCACAAGCAATGGAAACGTAGCGGAGAGGCATTTAGAATCCAAGCGTGTGCCAGGAGTTCGTTATTACGTATGCGTTCTATCGTGTCGTCATTGCTTACCAATATTCCGTAAAGCCAACGAATGATCGCAGGGTTTATTTTTTCTTCGTGGAAAACTTCTGCCGACCCTTTGACAGCCAATTCTTCGATGACCCCTCCTCCTTGAGTTGGCTAACTGTTGTCTATCCTGCACACAATCCAGCTACGCACGCCACCATTCCAGTACGTCAATGTTAGCCCAGCTCTACATGCAAGCGATGTGAAAATCACCATGCATCCGGCTCACACTTTCCTGTAGCCTGTCTTTCTCCCTTCCACAGGTCGACAAGCCCACGAGTTTGAAGAAAATATCTGAAGCCGCACACGATCCTTCACCCTTGCTGTGACGCGATCAACTAGCTTTCTGAAGGGAGGGGGTATAGGACTCGAGGAGAATCATGGGAAACGAAGTAACTGAGCGCTGCACGCAACGATAGGCTCTTTTGAGGGGCGTGATGTGGAAATAGATTAAAATATACCCAAGTTCTGCGTGGTTGGTGAGGCAATTTAGCTAAAATGACAACAAACAAGTCTTTAAATAGTGTCTAAAATAAAGTTGTATTTTTTTTTTCAAATTGCCTACATGTATTACTGCTTAAAGTCCTAGAACATCCATAAAATCCCATGATCAGTATCAAGTAAATACAGATTATTTTTGGTTAAAGTGTATTCGTTCAAGGAAAATACTCAGATGTTGTTTTACACACTTCACTATAAGTTTCCCAAGAACATCATGACATCATTTCAGACGTTGTTGTAAGTACACTTACACCACTAGCCAGTCACAGGCAGACACAGGAGATACTGCGGAATGTTTATTTCAAAATATAAAATGTTGATGGACATTTGGCCATTACAGACAACACGGCACAGTTTCACAGAGCAAAAGATGGATAAACTGAGAGGACACACTGTCGTAAGCTGCGACCGCTCCATAGCGACAACGACGGCATAAGGAGCTTCAGGTGGTCAACACCATGGTGGATTCTGCCGGACATTTCTGATCAAAATGCAATTCCTTTCACAGACTCGGTATTTAAAAACATAGCCTGCATTGGTGTTTCTCAATCTGGCCCTTGTGGGACAGACAGTCCATATTTTTTCACCTTAAATCCTTGATTTATTCCATGAACGTTCCTGCTTTGCAATAAGGAAAGAACCAGAGAGCTAGATGAACACAAATTAGGGAAATGCCACCGTTTACTCACAAATTCACAAGGCTACACAAAGACTACTCATGCCGACATAAAAAAAGACCCACACGCACAACAATGACAAGAGGACTAGTCTTGTTGTATGAGTTTGTGTGTGTGCGTGTCTGTGTGGAATCGGGGCCCCGGCCCCTCAGTTTGTGTGTGTGGAATTGGGGCCCCGACCCCTCAGTTTGTGTGTGTGGAATTGGGGCCCCGGCCCCTCAGTTTGTCAGGCTGCCCTTTTTCCCCGTCCAAAGCTCTCGCAGCTCCACCTTGCAGCCGAGGTCACGCAAGGCGGCCCTCGCTACGTCACCGCAGTCGCGGTGTGAGGCCAGTGCCCGGGCCACTAGTTCCTCTGCCCCCATCTCCAGGATGGGCTGGCTGAAGCTCTGCGTGCGACACACCAAGTTCCTCAGCAACATGCAGCACTGCTTCTGCAGGAGGTGCAGTCAAGGGGGAAACACGTCAGTCTGCGTTATTAGGCTATTAGGGACTCAGCTAAACAAAAGAATAATTGTTTTTATAGCACATAGTTGGGATACACCCTGGATATTTCCCACCCATCATACTGCGTATTCAGTACTATAATACACACCATACTACACTATGGCCAATTTACAGACATTAGCAAGCCAAACTGCATCTTTTTTGGCCTGCAAAAGAAACTGGAGGACCTGGTAAAAGTCCACATGACCTGAAGAGAACATGCAAACTTCACACACGTTTAGTTTTTTGATTGCACACACAGATTTTTAAAAATTTGTTTCCCCTTGTGATTACTGAAAATGTCCCCTCAACATAAAAAAACAGGTTTTTAATCACATCGGGGTGGACTTATGCAATATAATGTATACATAACCACACACACACACACCTACACACAGAGGTAGGATTTGAAACCACAACTCTCCTCTGAGAAAAATACACCACTGTCAAATCCCAGACGTTAAACCAAGTGACAGATTAACTACAATAAAAAGCTGGAACACAGAAGAGACAACCTAGATGGGATGCCAGTACACAAGTGCACACATACAGAGAAACACACACATACAGAGACACACACACACATAAGGTGAATTTAAATACATCTCATAACTGCATGCGTTTGGACCGTGGGAGGTAACATAGCTAAACGCATAAAATTTAATTGAAGAAAATGATGCTGACGAACGCCCCCACCCCGGCCGTGACACTCGCCTGCATGTTCGCCTCCTCTGGATGAGCCTTCATGGCCTGCAGGCCAGCCAGGGCGCCGCCACAGTCCATGATCGCTTTGCAGTTGTTCGGCTTGCGCAGAGCAAGGACACACAAGGCCGCGGAGCCCTGCTCGCAGACCTGCGGGCGAGCGGCCAATCAGAAGGATGGATATAGCCGCAGGAAATAAACTGGCCAATGACATCGGCCGTCGAGGGATATCAAACCTGTGGACAGGACATGTGCCTGTTCATGGCCAGGACTATGAGCTGAGCTCCCCCGGCGTTCACGATGGCGTCTTTCACGTCGTCATTTCCAGCTATGGCCCGAAGAGCACCAAGGACTTGTTTCACCAAATCCTGAGAAGACGGTTTAAATGCAGAGTTAGTGCATCCATTATCGGGAAGAGTGCTGGGTGCAACTTTTAGCGTTTGCTCTACTGACACATCCCACATAACAACAATGTGACTTATACCATCCCTTTGGCTTTGTTCTCAATGTCTCCTTCATTTATCAGAAAGCTAAAGAATAAAGAGACTGCAAATGTAGCCCAATAAAATGCACCTGCTGCAGGAATGCATCCCTCTCCCTGCCACCCGGCGGCGGGGCGCATGCAGAAGCAGCACGGAACCCCGGGGCTTCCAGTCCATTCCCGACTCACCTGATGATCCAGACTCTCTGCCAATAGTGCGAGCATAAATTCCAGCCCGCCCAGGCTGACGATGTCTTGGCAAAACTCATTCCTGACCGCCAGCCGGGACAGCGTGGCACACAGTTCACTGAGGATGGCGGTGTTCTGAGGGTGAGCTGGGAAGCGATACCAACGAAATACAACAAAATGCGTCAGGAGCGGACATTTATCTGGCTTTTGCTATAAATATCCCGGTAAATAACCCTCCCATACCATAACCCTATACTCTAGCCTAAGCGATAACATATTATACCACAGTTTTGGGAAAATTCTATTCTCTCATTGGTCAGCACATGTCACGTGGATGTTTATTATTTTTGCACAATGGCACAGATCATTCCCACAGCCTGCAGTTATTCATTAACGCGTTCTAATGTTTTACTGAACATGTTAATTCAAAAACCTATACGACTTTTTACACGCAAATCAGCAGTCATCCTTATCAGCATCATTTTCCTGGGTTTTGAAAGCCCAAGCGCCTGTCTGTTGATGGTTTCCATGGTAACCCGAAAGACACGCCACTTGCAGCGAGTAGCCTGACCAGGTGTTCCATCATTACAGGGCCTATGTTTTTAAGAGCGCACTGAAACATCATTAAATGCTAAATCGAGATAATTCTCTTCAGAAAATGAACAGTGTGTTGCGTCCAGGCTCCTTCCGCTCCTCCTGTGTGTCACGCCCACCTCGTTACCTCTTGTGATCGCCAATTGTGTTCACCTGTGTGGCGTTGCCGCTCGCCCGTCTTGTGCCTGTCTAGTGTATTTAGGTCTGCGTCTTCCGGCAGACGCGGCATTAACGTGGTCCGATGTCGGTGTGCTTTGGCAATAAGCCCCTCGTTTCCCGCATTCCTGCCTGCACTCCCTCCACCGACGTACGTAACAGAGTGACTAGTTCACCCAATTTTTTTTTTGTTCATTAGCCATGGTATAAACAGAATCAATCACTTTGAGGTGTGCGAGGTGTATCACTTTAAGTTGTTGTTGATCATTTTCAAATAATCGCACAGCTCGTCATGGTTTATCCCTTACATAATCACTGTCTTACCTTTGGCTGCTTCTATAATGATTTTCAGTCCATTATGTTCCACAACTATCATTTTAGCATGTTCGTGGGCGTGGCCAAAAGGGACCCTGACATCATCATCAAAGGTCATGACCCGCAAGGCAGCGGAGGCCTCCTTCACCAGCTCGGGGTGGCTGCTATGCTCCGCCATGGCGCCTGTAAGTGACCGTAAAACTCCGGCCTTCACTAGATCCTGCCGGTTCTGCTCGTGCTTCAGACAGCAGTGCCGGACCGTGCGCACGGCCAGCCCCGTTACCGCTGGGTCCGCGTGACAGCACCTTAGCACGCCCATCAGAAAGTCCCGCCCCTCGGCATCCAGGAGGTCAGGCTGTCCATCAACCAGCACAGAGAGAGCCGAGAGGGCGGACAACAGTGCATCTTGGTCCTTCTCGGCCTTCTTGCAGCATGTTAGGATCGTGGGGTACGCTCCTTTCTGGGCAGCCAGATGACGTTGGGCAAATCCCAGTTTGCACTGATCGGCAAAGAGCGTCAAATTACAACATATACTTTCAGATCCAGATGTGCTGGCTTCAATTTGAAGGGACTCTAGAGCCTATTAAGACAAAAGTAAAACAAATTATGTGGGTGACAACAGAGTATATTAATATCTTTAACACCTCTAATTTTAGTTTAATAAATTCTGTTAAAGTTTCTTGTATAGGCAATGTCAAATTTCACTGTGTTCCTACCTTAAGAATATCGTGCGTTTGATCCTCCTTATCCTGGTCTAATACTGCAGTCGGCATTGCTTTTACAATATTGCTGAGATCCACGCCTGAAAACAAACGTTAATTTCATATCTTGTACTAACAATCATCCTGCCTCATTATTATAGGTAACAAATTCCATTCTGGTTTTAAGCAATCACCTTGAGACTCGAACTGCTGAATGGCCTCGTTCAGTGCTTCGTCCGGATCCATTTCGAATTCCTCAATGTTTTCCCTGACCACGGCATCGAAGGTCTCCTGGGTGATCCTGCGATTTTCCATCTCAAACGTCCGTGCCCCAAGCCAACTACAAAACAGTGATCGATAATATACCATTGCTCTTCAAAATACTACAAATACGAGTAACAAATACGTCTTACTACTAATACGTCTTACTACTAATACGTCTTACTACTAAAAAATATATTATTCATAAAATATCAGAAATGACATTACCAAAATGAAAATGCAGAAAGATGTATCCGTGGGTATGTTACGCTGGTTAGAAGACCCTCGTAGTAAAATGTAGCATCGGCTATCCAGCACGTAACAATAAACTGAAAAGTCAGTTTTCCCCAGACAAATTTCTGTTAACAATGCACCAGTGTGACCAGCCACTGTAACTTACCCACCACCCGCAACTGTCAGCCGTGACCAGCCAAATCCAGTACGCAAACAGCGTACAATGACATTCTAAGATATGTTTGCGCATCTGCCCTGGCGGTAATAGTACATGAATGGCAATACGAAATGGTACCGGTTGCCTAACCAACTCGGGTGGTTTATGTAGCTGAATTCTAAGTTCCGCCAACGTAGTGCCCAATTTTCTAATAGTTAAATCACTTAATCGTTCTCAGTCCCAGTGTGGTGGTTGTGTATGTTTTACCTCATGTTTCACTGTGGTAAAGATGTGTTTGTTTATTATTCTTAATAAGAATAAATAAATAATAAACTGTCATGCAGAGCATTTTTAATAATTATTAGACCGATCTGTGTTCTTTGACATCTATTCATACGTTAGCCAGTATGAGGAAATAGAATACAAATTGGTGTTCTTCAACTACAGTCTGAACAAAGTCTGACACAAATATCATCAATAAAATAAAGTTTTGAGGCGTTTAAAGGCAAAACCATTGAGTTGAAATTGAGTAATACTGCACTAAGTAAAAATAAATGCGACAGAGACGTCGAGTGACCATGCTTCATAAAAATGTAATAATCATATATAACTCAAATATTCGATTAACTGCAACGTTTTCTCCCTAGATATGTGATGCTCTGAGTTCATATTTAGGCGACGAGTTTTAAACTACATCTCCCAAAGAACCATTCACCTAGGCTATCTTGTTATGTTCTCGTTGCATTAGCCGAAATCCTGCGGGGATGGAGTAAAGTGCTAAGGCTTGTTGTTGTTGTTGTCGTCGGCAAAATGGCGTCTGGTGGTGAGGCCCCGGAGTCATGGTACCTAGCTCTGCTCGGTTTCGCGGAGCATTTCCGCACCTCGAGTCCGCCCAAAATTCGTCTTTGCGTCCACTGTCTCCAAGCTGTATTTCAGTTTAAGCCCCCGCAGCGGGTGGAGGCCCGGACTCATCTCCAGCTTGGTTCCGTACTATATCACCATACCAAGAACAGCGAGCTTGCCCGGAACCATCTCGAAAAAGCGGTAGGGTACCACCTGGGAAAGGCCGGGGATGTGAGGGCTAGACGGAGAAAGTGTAGGCCGCGTCGGTGACAAGTAGCCGGCTCAAGCAACTAACTAATCAAATAAACCGCTAAGTGTTGTTTTGCGTGTTTTAACTCATTTTCCCGGCGTGTCACGTCTAGCATCTCTATTTTATCACGCTAATCATGTTCTGTGTATTTCTCTGTATCCCGAATTGGACATGTAAGTTAATGACTCGTATAACTGTAGGACCATTGTCATAAATTATTCTGGTAACTAACTGTCTGCTTACTGCTCACTATTATCGCATCAAAATTGACTTTGGGCGAGGTGTTGCTGTTATTTCAATAACATTTTAATTTTGACATTGCCCCTTAGGTTTGACATTTGTAGTTTGGTCGGTGTGAAATAAGTTCGAAGCATTGCTGTAAGAAATTAAATAAGTTGGGCAGGAAACTTGCCTCGTTAGTTGAGTATCATTTAACAGCAGTATGAAGCTTATTCATTTCACTAATATCAACTTATTTTTTTTTTTTACAGTGGTGTATATCTCAGCAAATATCCTTCTCGTTCAACGTTTCCATTACCGGTTACCCAGCGACTTTTGATTATACTTTATTTTTGTTTCTTAACAGTTATGGATTACAACTTGTTTAAATATTTAAACATCGTACTTAAAACTGGTATACCTTGTGTGTGAACAAAATAGTTAAATGACTTTTTTTTAGCATGAAGTATTAATGAGCTGTGACTTTCCTTAACCATAACATCAAGTTCCTCAGTTTGAAGATGTTAAATTTGAGGCTGCAAGTCTTCTTTCAGAACTCTATTGCCAACAGGTATGTATTGCGTGCTATTTATCATGCTACCTGCTAATTGTTTCTGAATATATGCAGTCCCATGTAAATACCAAACTTGCCATAGAAAAATACAATTTAGAGCACAGGAAGAGAACTATTTAAAAAATGTTTACTTGTGCATAATTGTCTCATTTGATTGTTAGATTTTTCATACATGCTATTTCAATTGTTTCATATATTTTAAAAAACATACAAGCCAGAGGTTTATAAAGGACTTGTCACATCCATAACACTAGTTCTTATTTTTTTTTTTCCAAAACAACATATTTTCAAATCTATACTTGTTGCGTTAATACAAATTTATGTCATGTTATACACACTATGCTTTCATCAGTTTTCTTTAACATTCAGAGTTTGTAGAAAGTCTGTAGTTATCTATAAAAGTCTGCAAGTTTGATGTCACGTCCATAACACCGATAAAATGCCATGTATGTTTTTTAACAATATTAATATATTCAACCCAAGAGGTTACATTGAGATTCAAATTGAGTCATTGGTATTAAGCTTGTTCATGCTCTGAGGTATTTTGTTTGCCATTATGAGTCTAAATGTCACATCCACAATGCTAGAATTTCCCTGTTGTCTTTCTTCACAGGGATCTTAAATGCCACAGTCTCAGCGGTTAATACTGTATTTTTTTTTCAGTCTACAAGGATTTTTAATCTAATTCAAGTAACATACTGTGTGTAGTTTATCATTTTTGTTTATTGAAAATTTTGTTTCTCGGTGTCGGGCTCCAAGAATCTTGTGGACTCTGCCAAACCTCTTCTACGCAAGGCCATCCAGATTTCCCAGCAGACTCCGTACTGGCACTGTCGACTGCTGTTTCAGCTGGCTGTAAGTACTTAACGTCACCTTTCTGTTGCAGGTTAGACATCTGAACGCTTTGGCCGTTTGAGCTGCTGGATGTATTTGAGAAGGTGCTTGCTTAACTGGTCTTAAAGCCTAGTCTAAACCACTTTACTCCTGGCTGTTTGAGCTGCTGGATGTATTTGAGAAGGTGCTTGCTTAACCGGTCTTAAAGCCTAGTCTAAACCACTATACTCCTGGCTGTTTGATAACTAGACGATCTGGACTCTTTTCAAGTGGTGTTGTGTGTGTTGTTTGTCAGCAACTGCACACACTGGAGAAGGACCTGGTATCTGCCTGTGACCTGCTAGGGGTTGGTGCTGAGTACGCCAGGGTGGTCGGGTCTGAGTACACCAGGTATGGCCGTTTGCAGATAATCATTAACTACTTTCGCATTCTACTTTATTTAAACACAAGTTGTAACTTAGGATAGATGGACTCCATTGATCCTGAAGGAAATTTAGGAAAGCCAACTGTATAACTAAAAGGGAACTACTCTTGTATCTTGTACTCTTCTATAATCAAGATTTTAGCAACTTATTGTCATATGTGCACTACACAGTGAAGTTCTTATTTTGCTCGCGCCTGATGCTATAAAATAAGAGAGAATATAAAAGCTACATGTTTAATGTAGCTAAGAAAATGGTTAAAATGAAGAGATAAAATAAAACTAGTTATAAAATACAAATATATAAAATGTAAAATTATTAGGATAGAATGTGCAGCGTTAAGTGGCTGGTCTGTCCAACATAAATTGTATATGAGAATGTACATACATAGGTAATAATTTCATGGCTGTATCAGTGTATATCCTGTTTTTCATGTCAGAAATTTGCATGAGTCTTTGCACCTAAGAACAGGTCAAAAATTGCTTAAAATGCAGTGAGATGCTTATTAGGGGTTCAGCCTGATCAGCACACCAACATGCAATGTGAATGAGTTTATGCATTTAGTAAATTGAATTTAAAAAAAAAAAAGGTTTGTGCAGAAGCATAACAAAAAAGGAATTATGCATGCAATAAATTTGCATGGAAGGTCAGATAGAAGTACAAGGGTCATAAATTTCATTCGGGACTTAATGTTGTAAGACCTACACATTTCTGGATTATTGTTATTGCTGGTGGTCTAACATCTAAAAACCATAGAGCCAGGTAATGAAGCTGCTGGGGTTGACCTTTGACACTGAAAATTGATTATATGATTCTGTGTAATGTGACAGGTAAGAGAGGTTCTGCAATTAGTTGGGCTGATATCTGTATTTTCCTTTGTTGATTATAGCTGCAAAAAATATCCAAATTATTGATAATATCGAAACCCGTGAACGTGAATGAGACCATGTTTATATAGCCTATTTTGCATTCCGGTTTACATGCATTGGAAAGGTAACGTTTTGTTTAAAATTCCCTTAAACTCTAGTGCTGTATCATCTCCAATATTTGATTTACTTGTGTTCGTAAAGGGTCGATTTTTGTCGCAGGACAGCGACAACGGAAATTGCAGAGCGCAATAATGGCAATAACCACCATAGTTGTTTGTATGATTTAGTATACTCTCCTCGTTTAAATATATAGGCAAACCGCTATCGCTGTATGGGAGTGGAACTTAAAGAGTAACCAGTTTACGCATTTTTAGCGAGAAACGCAGGCATGCTTATTTAGGCAGCATTTCGCTGTGGACATGCAGTGTGTGTCATTTTACACAGAATTCAGGAGAAAAAGATTTTTTTTGTGTTTTTGTTTTTCAATGCAGTTTTATCCAGTGATAATACAATAAGTTGTAGCCAACAATGATAACTCATCGCACGCTTTTTAATGTTAATATCATATTAATTGGTATTATCGATGATCTGCCCAACCTGCCTTTTAGTTACGTGCCTGACCAACAGTTCTGTGTTTCCTTACTTTGGCAAGTGTGATAGACTGACAGCTAAGGACAGTGCTGATTTCTAGGGACAGTCTACAGTAGTACACTTCTGCTTACAGATTTCTTTGTATGAATCATACATTCATTGTTGTTCCTTTCATTTTAAATAATGCCTCATTTTTTTCTCTCCCATGTACAGAGCGCTGTTTCTTTTAAGTAAAGGAATGGTAAGTAATTTCAGTGGACTTGTGTAAGTATTTATTGGCTGAGTCACAGTCATTGTGCCCCCCCCCATTGTTTGGACATCATGTGCATGGATTGCTCGGTCGTGCCAGTCGTGGTGATTCGATGCTGTTGCCGTTGGCGACGCCTGCAGCTGCTGCTGATGGAGCGAAAGCTGCAGGAAGTGCATCCCCTGCTCACCCTGTGCGGACAGATCGTGGAGAACTGGCAGGGGAACCCCATCCAGAAGGAGTCCCTGAGGGTTTTCTTCCTGGTGCTGCAGGTCACGCACTACCTGGATGCCGGTCAGGTGAGCGGTCGGGGGCCACGTCTCTTCGTCTAGGACGTAAAGCTAAAAGAATGTATGGATGTGGGTGAAGTTGATGGCTGAACGTTGTGCAGGTGGATGGGTACACGACTCCCATCTGACTAGGTCATTGGCCTTCACAGGTGAAGAGCGTCAAGCCCTGTCTGAAGCAGCTACAGCAGTGTATCCAAACCATCTCCACTCTCCATGATGATGAGATCCTCCCCAGCAACCCAGCCGACCTCTTCCACTGGCTTCCTAAGGAGCACATGTGTGTGCTGGTCTATCTGGTAAGTTCTGGCCTGTTCTCTGCCGGTGTTCGGGCTCACACACTCACACACACTCACACTCTCTCTCACACACACACACTCTCTCTCACACACTCACACTCTCTCTCTCTCTCTCTCACACTCACACTCTCTCTCTCTCTCTCTCTCTCACACTCACACTCTCTCTCTCACACTCACACTCTCTCTCTCACACTCACACTCTCTCTCTCACACTC
>JABFDZ020000047.1:13369404-13379932 GCA_019775955.2 Pollimyrus isidori
CATATCATCCAGCCCCATCTAAGGCTGATTAAGTTTGACACCGTTTCAAGGTACTACACACAAAACACATTTGAATATTATTAAATTGCACCCATCTAAATCATCTATGGAAAAGATCTGGAGAAAAGCAGTGTGGAGATGCCACCCTTCAAACCTGAGACAGCTTGAAGTTGGTCCCATTCCTCCTGAACAAACGCAAATGCAGACGTCTCCTTGCTAACAGATCGCGAGCTGGCAGTGACTGCTGCAAAAGGTGGGGCCAAAAAATAAAGGTCTTGCGTATTATGCACAGTATATACACCTTTGTGACAAACATCCATTGAGAGGGCCAAAACAAAACCACACTTGTCACTTGTATTTCATATGAAAACCAGCAAACTATTCTGCAATATACTGTATATTTATTAAAAATCAAGTGCAGTTGACAAATTTCAGTTTCAGTTCTATGAACACAGAACAAATAGATACACAGAGAGCAAACGTCTCATCGGCATAAAACTGCTTTGTCAATTTCGGCACCATACCAGCCCACAAACATTGGAGAGCTCCGACTGTGGTGCATCTCACATCGAGACGTAGACACAGCAATTACTCAAATTTTTTTTGAACGGTCAGTCTGTGGTCACATCACGTGGTCTAACTGCAAGACCTTGGCTTTCTGTCACCTCCAAAAGAGCCTATGCGGATGTAAATGAGAGGATCCATACACAGCACCTGAAAGAAATACAATCACACATCACTTGATAAATACTGGCTAGTAGCATTCAACACGGCCATACCTGAACCTAAACTGGTGATCATTGAAAACAGTCTTCAGCGAGGACAATTGGACGGCATTACATCTATGCGATTCACATTTACAAAGTGAAAATCAGTTTACTAAAACGGAATCTCTGGTGAAATGTTTCGTAGAATGGATTTGCCCAAACGAAAGAATTCGATGGGGCTTTACACCCATGCAACAGTAAGGAGATGTACCTCAAAACCAAAGTGGGCAGATTTTGGAATTGGAAAGTGCACCACATGAAATTTACCAGTTGGATCTAGATCCATTTCGGTAGATGTCTACAGTTCCCAAGTCTAAATATCTAAATCAGTAAGTACACACATTCTGCATGGCAACAACTAGACATTTCATCAGGTGAAGATATTTACCTGCTTTTATGGACCTTAAGTCTCAGAAATTAACATGGCGCAGAGTCCGCTCTTCAATGGCACATGCTATTCACTGCAGCGTTCGCACTGGCTTCACCCTGAACAATAGAAATTACAAACAATGAACTTGGGATCCTCGGCTGCTGTGGAACACATACACACACAAGACATTCCTCAGTCTATTGTACAGCTAGAAGCATGCATTAAGTTCTAACAACAGTTACATTACATGTCACACTATTTTATGATTACCCCATGTGTGGGGAGGGGGGAAAAACCCAGACACTGAACACTCATCCCAAAGACAATGATCTAAATGAGCTTCAGCACAGTTTCAATAGCAAGTGATCTATCAATATATCTGGAAAAACAAGGAGCAAAACGTCAAGGCTACATCACAAGGCAATGAAGACATAGCCTTTCCAAAGAGTTACTCCTGAATTGCTTTAAGTGGGAGATGGGGAGGGTAAAAAAAATAAAACCACATACTAATATTTTGAGACTAACAAAAAAAAAAAAAAAGCTGATCAAAATGCATGGAAGGCAAATTCTTCTTTTTGCGAATCATGGGTCTGCCGTCTTGCAGGCCAAAAGGTGAGAGCTAGTCCTTCCGTGTCAAATGCCCTAGCGGCACCCCCAGATGATCTGACATTTGGTGGAGGAACATGGAACACTTTCCAAGGAAAGTGAGGCAGACAACTCATCATGCAGATCTTTGGGTCTTAAAAAAAAAAAATACCAGGTCAATAAGGCAGCAGGCCTTGAAAGTGACAGCTGTTTGACGTCTCGGGAGTGGGGGAGAGGGGGCCTCATGGAGTTACATGTTGCACATTAAGAAAAGGATGTAAACAGGAGAGCAAAAAGGAGTTACCTCACGACAAAGGCCTATCTCCACATTTGAACTAGCCAAGAGAGCAGCTTTCGCACCACAGGAGTCACATGTTGGTAGGCGCAACACTTCATTCTCCAAGGACTTTGTCGATTTGTCCCCAGAATTGTAGCAGAGAACACTTGGACGCAATGAGGCATTATGAACAGGACCAAGGCAAATCTAGCTAACGCTGGCACTGAATTAAACCTAAATTTAGCTGAGCAAGAGATACTACACTCTCAAAGCTATACCTTGAGTGTTAGGAAAGTAGGTTTACTCAAATGCTTCTGGTTAACCACAACGTACAGCACATATACACTCCTTAACCCTAACATTGTTGGATTTATTTGAACTCTTCCTCCTGTCTAACCTTGCATCTAAGTTTTATCTAGGTCTAGAAAGCTTCGGCCTGGTACATGAGCATTCTTTGAGGCACAAGAAAATCAGAGCATTTTCAACGAATCGTTTAATAGGCTTCATGAAGCCGGAATTTTACAAAAAGGAACTTTCTTCAATGTGGTTGATACACAGAACAAAAGAGCACAATTCTTTTCCCAGTTGGAACAGTACTGGTTAACATATTTTTCTGAAGTTTGAATATTTGAGTTCAGAGTCCATGACAGCAGAGCACATAAAGGAAAAGAAAACCAAACAAAAAAATGGCCAAATGTTGCAAAAGAGCAGGATACCTCTAGCAAACAGCAGCCTGCTGCCACCAGCACCTCAGCAGCAGCTGGCCAAGTCCTGGGTTTCAGCCTCACCAGTCTGAAAGGAATTCACTTTTTGGATATGAAATATCTACAGATTAAAAAAATCGGCTATAGATCAAGACCTTCAGATACGGATCATGACCTTGAACTGGAATACTGGTGCTCTCACAGTACCATGAGAAAACCAGGGGCGCAAATCACAGCTTGGCGAGCTTCTATTGAGAGTTTGCTCAGTGAAGAAATCTGAACCAAAAGAGCATCTAGACGTGCTTTTAGAGATAGCTGAGGCTACTTGGAGGAGAGAGAAAAAGCCAGAAGCCGTTAGGCCGGACTAGGCCAGGATACGTTTAAAATTCATGTAAATAAACAGTGAAGTAGGTCACACCCCATAGCCCAAATGGTCATAACAGATTGGCCGTCCCAGACTATTTTGAGCATTGCCCTAAAAAGGTACACAAAGCTCTTTGGGGCGGCACATCTTTTAATCAATCCCAAATGATATGCTACAAAAGGAATTGCTGGCACTTCAGTTGGGACATGTATCCTCAGTGAAGCATCAACCACTACTACACCACAAACAAAGCTTTTTTTTAAAAGGAAAAGATGCTCGTTTTATCACAGAATAAGGACTACAATCATGTCACACAGAACACAAAAATAAAAAAAAAAATCTTCGAAGAGTGCATCTTTTTATATACAGCCAGCGAAGAGAGGATCTTGAATCGTGAAGAATTTTTACTCGTGAGTAGCTGAGGACAAGAAGTAGGCACACATGTAAAGGCACTGGGTCAGACGGACAATCCCTCCACTCTCCACGATCATTCCCAGAACAGTTCCAATACATTTAACTAAAATGATCTCCCCTGAACGCCAAATCTCAGAGCTGCCTTTTTTTTTTTTTTTTTTTAAATAGCCTTCTGGTCGCAACGGCTGGAAATCCACATTTCGCTTCCTGAGATAACGGGATGGGACCACGATAGAGAAAGCACAATCTCTTTGGATCAAATGCCCTGGTCGTCAAAGCTCTCTTGAATTTTTGGTCACCCCCCTCCCGAGAGCAGAGACTTAAAATTCAAGTAGGCAGTAAGAATCTGGATTTCCATAGTTCAGGAGTCACGATACGATTACGGCAGGCTTAAGAGGAGGACCAGAGATTTATCATCAATGCCAAGGCCTTCAATTGGGTTGACTGGTTCATTCTAAGATTCTAGGAGCCTAGAAGTCACAAAAACTTCCACGTCATACATACCATAGCTGTCGTAACTGTCCCTGTAAGACCCACCAGAGCGATCTCCATATCCCGACTGGCCCCTTCAAAATGAGAAAAAAAGAAGTTTGATATTCCACAGTCCCACGTGTGAACATACCATCAGTCAACGAAAGTAGTACAGTGGGCTCACCTGTTATCTCTGTTGTAATAACCTCCACCACCTCCAGACGAATAGCCACCTCCACTCCGGTTGGAATATCCACCTCCGTAGCTCCTGTCTCCACCACCATACCCTCGGTCTCCTCCATAGCTCCTGTCTCCATACCCTCTATCTCCACCGCCATAACCACCACCTTTCAAAGGACATTTACATTTAGCAAAACTGTCAAAGGCACCTGAATCAATTTGTGCGTGCAAATGAAAAATGTGTAACAAGGAGGGCACGACTAAAAGCAAATGGGGGGACACCATTTTGCAAATCGCCTGCCCTTACCTCGCGAGTAACCACGCCCACCTCTTCCCCTGCCCCCACGGAAAAATCCACCTCCACGGCCTCCAGAGGCCCCGCCTCTGTATCCACCTCCAGAGCGACCACCACCCTTGCCGGCTTCATCCACGCGGATTGTCCTTCCGTCGACAGACTGGAGAGGGGGGGGGGGGATGGTTAGCTTGCAATCAGACAGCACCCACCCCCCGACGGTGCCAAAAAAAACAGCTAATAACTTACTTTTCCATTCATCCCCTCCATTGCATCCTTCGCATCTTCGGGATTTTCAAACGTCACGAAGCCAAATCCACGAGATCTCTGTGTCTCTCGGTCCCTAATCACATCGACTGCAGAAACCGCACCGTCGATTATTAGGGGGGAAATAAGCGCACACGGTAGGCCGACGCACGGCTGAAATGACTGCGATTTCACACACTACACACATTCGCTCCAATACCGGGTATGCAGCGACGCACGTGGCACTGAAAGCACACTCACTTTTAGTAATGGTGCCATATTTGGAGAAAGCTTCCTCCAGGGACTCCTCGTTGGTGTCAAAACTGAGCCCGCCGACAAACAGCTTCCCTTCGTCAGACATGTTGGATATCCTGGATGGGAAAACCGCATCAATAAACTACGTCCGTCACCATTCAGGCGAAACGCACCCATTACGCATGAAAGGAACTAAAATGGCGGCAGAAATCCATCTGCGCCACGGCCGGCCCCAGGCCCCTCCCCCCGCCTTTTGTTCGAACCGCAGCAGCCATTTTTAAGCGCCCCACATCCGCGGGACTGAATCAGCTCCGCGTTAACCCCGCGCCACGTTTCTCTCACATGGTCGTCGGCTCTTAAGGATCCGATTGTGGCTTCGAAGAAACGCTTTCGCAGCCATAATTCTAGGACTCGTCTTGACCCCACTACAGAAAAACACCTTCCTCGCCATTATTTGTCGAAAAGACGACAACGGCCAACACGCCCGCCGCTCGAACGCCAGGCAGCCTCGGGCGCCGCAGCCATTTTAACTCCGAAAGCTGCGCCATTCGGAGATTCCGCCTCAACAAAAGAACGTTTTCCAAAGCACTAACAATAATGGCAAGACTTTTGCAAAACGATAATCCCGTGGCATACATTGACGCTTTTCTGGTCACAGAATGCGAAACACCGCCCAGAACATTTTTTTTATGAAATGCACTGAACTATATACACCCCCCTCAATTTCTGCTTCACAACTCACAGAGGTTAAATCAAATATAGATTTTTTTGCCCGATAACAGGTTGAAAAATATTGGTTTTCTCGAGACTGAAGTAATCACTTTGTGTTATTCATTGGTTTACAGCAGAATACATCTCAGAAATGAACAAAAAGCTACCTTTTTTCCCACGGGTAACAGAAAGCCTCTTCCTCCCGTACGACGACCGCTCTGTAACAAAATGGACTCGCTCGTACAAGACATATACTGGCGCGAGCTCCTGAATATTTCTAGGAAGGTGTGACGAGTCGATCTGCCATCCAATGAAATGCCCTACAGCACATTTATTTACATATTACAATATACCTTCTTAAATATTTAAGGATAAGGCACTCCCCTTTACGTCATCTTGACCATCTCTTTCTGCGTATCATATGGGTTTACCCGATAACATAAAACACACTCATTTACTCTAATCTTTTTTGTCTGCTAAAGCGCCGATTTTATTTAATCATACATACACTTATACATACAAATATATAAGTTATTAAAATAATAAGTTATTTAAAGATGCGATTGTTTGACGCGTGCAGGCCTGGTGCAGTCGAAAGAGCCCACGTGCGTCAGGCGGAAACTCTAATGGCGGCTTCGCTTTCCTTTTAAAGCGAACAAAGCATTGTTGTTTCAGGCGTATTTCATTTAATACGTACATATTTCCAGTTCCTTCGCGATTTTGTATTGTGCAAAAGTGGCTAGGAGTTCAGTAAATGGGTATTTTGAGATTATTTCAATCATGCAATACGTGCTTTGAGTCCTCCCATTCAAACATTTTCGTAAACGAAAACATTCGCTCATAGGCATTACAAATAGACTTTCAATGGGGATTTTAAACAGAACAATGCTTTATCAATGACAATTACATTTACGGGATAACTTAGTAGTTAAACACGTCGTTATTACTATAAAATGATATACTACCAAAGTGTGTTCCGATGGTATTTTGAAGTGAATGGAGTTACGCGCAATACATAAAGCCACAAGAATCGGGGTATGGTGTAAAAGGAATTAACCATACGAATGAAAAGCTACACTGTATGAGCAAAAGAGTAACACTACTTGACAGGCACAAATAATATAGTAGAATGCAATTCAGGGTTTTCAACTGTGATCAGCTGGCTGGCATGATATTTTTAACAAGAGACAAGTCTGCACACGCTTCTACACGTATTACACGTATGGGTTTTATTGCCTCGTAAACAGTCTGTAGCGCAAACTACCCGAACGCAAAAAGATTGTGAAATGGAAATCTAGGAGGAAATCTATCATCTAGGAGCGAGTTCAACCACAAAGTGGCAGCAGCACAAGCTCATAGAATGGGACCTGATCACCCAACATTAATACACAACCTGAATGGCAGCAAGTCCCACCAGCAGTGTTCCAACATCTAAAGGAAAACCTTCCCAGAAAAGTACAGCCTATTATAGCAAGTAAGGGTTAGTCAACTTAATATTAATGCCGTTTGATTCAGAGTGGGAAGGTGGACAGGCTGGTGTCCTGATACTTTTGTCCATATAGTGTCATAATAGCTTTGTCACGCTATCTCTATTAATTTTCTCAAATGTGGGCCGATGTTTACAAATGCCAACTCTGTTTGATAATCCACGAAATCCGCTGCATTATCGTGGTCTCTTCCAACATCCGCATAATTGTTGAAAATGTAAAATATGCACGTTCAGTGTAGACAAACATCTATGCAGCTATTCAGCTAAATACGCTGGGGGGGGGTAGATGTTAATGAAATCTATTAAAGTTTGTAAAATAATCACAACATTATAAACATCTACCCTAGATTATTTGATTTATTTCGATCATTTTTATGCTTAAAATAAATAGCTTCTGCGAGAATTATCTAGCTGTGAGCTTGCTCTCGGAAATAATTGTTTTGGGGATAAGGCTGTGGAACTGGACTTTGCTGCCAGTCCTGTCTGACAAGCCGTCATTTACTTCACCAGTTCCTGTTAGACTGAGGGTTTAAGACGCTGCTGGTACTCAAGGCTACATTCCTGACAGCCTCTGTGAGTCATGTGCGTGTGAAGCTCAATAATCTTCCCCCAAGATTGTGTTCATATATAAGTGGCGCAAACCACGTTCATCACTACCACTCCTAGGAAACAGATGCGGTCTAGCATTCCCACCTGGCAAACATAATGTCGGCTGTGAATTCTTGGGGCATTTGACAATATCAGGAATAGGCAGAGTATGTGGAAGTAATGGTAGTGGTTAGAAACTTGGCCTTGTGCTTCACAAATTAAACTAAATAGCTTCTGTGAATGTTCAGAATTGTAACTGCAACTATAATCTGCAAAGCAGCTATAACTATTTGATTATACTGTACATGCATATATATTTACTATAAACAGCGTATATCAGATAATTATGTGTTTTCATGTTTTTATTGAACACACTATGTAAAGCTTATGAATCAGTATGGTTAACATAAGAAGGGTTAATGTGGAATGAAGTACAAAAATAGCGTAGAAGCAGTAAACTTCTCAGCAACAAAACTCGTCACAATTCCCCACTCAGTGACAGAGGCATAACAATTAGCTCATGTTAAACCAGTCTTTATGTTAACTTCCCACTATTGTTATATATTGATGTCTACATTGAAAGTTACTGTTAATTCATTAATGTTCATGAAATGCAATTTTGCTATAGAAAATTGTTCCGGACCTCCGTCTTTGAACTTAAATCTGATGAAGGGGTACGAGAATTGATTCCTGGTCTTAGAGGAATGTCTTATGAGGAGAGGTTAGCTGAGCTGAATCTGTTCAGCCTCGCGCAGAGTTGACTAAGGGGGGACATGATCCAGATATATTAGATTCTAACAGGTCTGGATGCTGTTGAGCAAAATGGCTACTTTAATATTTGTTTACATACTCGTGGCTATAAGTGGAAATTAGCAGGAGAACATTTTAAACTGAATTTGAGAAAACACGTCTTTACACAGCGCGTAGTTAGAGTATGGAATACTCTGCCTGTTAGTGTAGCGGAAGCTAAAACCCTGGGTTCCTTTAAATCAGGGCTAGATGAGATTTCAACAATTCTGACCTATTAGTAAAGTTCTCCCCAAATGAGCTTGATGGGCCAAATGGCCTCCTCTGGTTGGTAAATTTCTTATGTTCTTATGGACCCTTCATCAAAAAGTCTGAAAACTGCCCAGTGTATATGATTCATCTGTAATGGACCATTTCAGTTCGATTCATTGTTTATTCACTATACTCAAATGTACAGTGAAACAAAAAAAGCACTATGTGGGTTTCTGGTACTAATGCAAGCAGTGCAGCACAAGGACACCACCTAGCGTACTATAGTAAAGTAGATACGGTACAGTACTCCCACTTATTTTTTTTATTTCTTTAGCAAACGCTTTTAACCAAAGTGATTGCAGTTAAGGGCCTTGCTCAAGGGACCAATAGTGAAATCCCTTTGCATGCCACCGAATTTTAATTAGCAACCATCCACTCATAAGCACTGAGAACTACATCCTTACCCACAAACAAATACAGTGGCAAGAAAAAGTATGTGAACCCCTTGGAATTATACAGATTCCTTGAAAAGGGTTCAGATACTTTCTCTTGCAAGTGTATTTCACCCCCAGCCATGCTGGTGAGACCATAATGCAACTGCATATATCGTTAAATCTGAACGCACAAAAGGGAAATACTGTAAGAGAAAACAACGCAAGTGGGTGGTTATTTTCATGAATGTGTTGTGTATAATATGTCGTGGTTAAACGGGACACAGAAATACACAGGAAATAAACCCTGGCGCCATCTTCTGGTGTTTTAGGCTTGCAACAGTAGGCCTACCTATACAGTATTCGCAATCCTATTGCACAATAATTAACGAATACAGGCGTTGATTTCACACACATTAATTAGGCGTTTATAATAGTTGCAGATGGTTTTCTATTCCCGAATTATAACTTTTATGCATATTGACGTGTAACATGCAGTAGTCTGAACTAGCTATAGTAAATATGATATCCGGAGTCTGTTATAGTTTCAATACGGATTAAATGTAAAAAAAAATCATTTTCTTGGTCAAACATTTGTATTCGGTTAAAATGATTTAAATCAAGTGCATATAAGGTGATAAAACTTAAATTTTATTCTAAATTTCAAATAAAGTGGATGCCGATTAGTCTGTGAAATACACTGCATGTCAACATTGTCGTGAACTAGGCTATAGACAAGCACAGTTTGCTTAATCTCCCTAGGGTTGATGAAATGAAAACAGAGAGCTAAATAGCCAAAAGTCATTTGCAGCTCCAGCTTCGCAGAGATTGCAGTCCATCGCGAAATAGCGCAGCACAGATGGGAAGACCACCGAAATGTTAAATATAAGCCTACTTCTCGGCCGAGGCAGACCTACGGATGCCCTCCCACGCATGCGTTCTGCGGCTTCCTGTTCATTAGCTCGGCTTTCCACCCGGCCGCTGCTGTTCACACGGCCTGCGCAGCTCCTCCAGTCTGATGCCCTTTCTCGTAAACCTTTCTGGGGTAAAGGATTACACAGCTACCGTTACTCAAAATAAAACTGCGCGTGTTATCACGCTTACATAACTTGAAAACTATGAACATAAAACAAATCAGGGGCCAGTTTCACAAAGCAGGATTACTTGCTTAGCCAGATAAATTGCCAGATTGAAGGAAGTCTGGGCTAAATGTAAATCGGTGAAAATAAGGTCTATTTAGCCCAGACTACCTTCAATCTGGCAAGTTATCTGGCTAAGCAAGAAATCATGCTTTGTGAAACAGACCCCGGGGGGTATTCCAGAAAGCAGGGTTTCTTGCTTAGCTGGGTAAGTTGTCAGATTTAAGGTAGTCTGGGGTAAATATA